>CM024764.1:50811315-50857341 GCA_014218235.1 Colocasia esculenta | reverse complement strand
TATGAAATCGTTACCACAACCAAGTCGTTCTATAACAGATGATAAAAGAAATCGTTATGAAACATGACAAGTCGTTGTAGCTCTCAAAAGAAATCGTTATGAAACATGGCAAGTCGTTGTAACTTTCTAAAGAAATCGTTACGACAACTTACAGAGTCGTTATGACGAGCAAGTCGTTATAACTTCTGAAGAAGTCGTTACGATAACTTACAGAGTCGTTATAATGAGCAAGTCGTTATAACTTCTGAAGAAGTCGTTACGATAACTTACAGAGTCGTTATAATGAGCAAGTCGTTATAACTTCTGAAGAAGTCGTTACGATAACTTACAGAGTCGTTATAATGAGCAAGTCGTTATAACTTCTGAAGAAGTCGTTACGATAACTTACAGAGTCGTTATAATGAGCAAGTCGTTATAACTTCTGAAGAAGTCGTTACGATAACTTACAGAGTCGTTATAATGAGCAAGTCGTTATAACTTCTGAAGAAGTCGTTACGATAACTTACAGAGTCGTTATAATGAGCAAGTCGTTATAACTTCTGAAGAAGTCGTTACGATAACTTACAGAGTCGTTATAATTAATGAAGGAATTATTATGGCTCTTCTGAAAAAAGATGTATGTAAGACTTACCACAAATGCTTGACTTTCTTTGGGTAATTCCTGTGCTTATGGCTAGATAAACAAGGTTAGAGAAACTTTTGACAGTGTTTTGTTTATCACCAAAATAGGCAAGTAATTAATTTAAAAGTACATGGGGATGGACTGTTCATCAGATTCATCCTCTGCACAATTCTAGGTTTGCACAGAAAGAAAGAGTGGACCTCATTCTTCAAGAGAGTCGACCTACTAACTAATCATGAATTCTGGGCTTATTGTCAGAACACTAGTGTCGACCTGACAGACACTTAGTGTCGACCTGATCAACAGGTAGAGTCGACCTCCTGTGTATTCCTCTAAAACTAATTCACTGGATGGATGCGAATGTCAACCTCATCTCCAAATAGAGTCTGACCAATTTCTCTTCAGAAACTTGCTGAGTAGATTATGTGTGTCGACCTGTCTGTCAAATGGAGTCGACACTACTGTGACTTTTTCTTCAGGAGTTTGCTAGGCAGTCTTGTAGAGTCGACCTGTCTGTCAACTAGAGTCGACCTACTTTTACAAAAACTCTGTAAACCTGTACAAATAAAGAGTAGACCATCAAAACATGTCATAAACAGTAGAATATGAGATATTAAGTATCAAGAACATGTTGTTTAAGCATTATTGTAATATATTCAATATGTACAATATGTTCACTATATTATCATCAAAATCAAAATGTGAGTGATGTTAATTGGTCATTAAAAAAAAACATCATTAAGAAATTCCAATACACATTCAACACAACATTCTCCCCCTTTTTGATGATGACAAAACAAATACTCAACCTTGGTCACTTCATGCTCCCCCTGACTGCAGTTTCTCCCTGAACCTGCACTTTCTCCAATTTCTCATACCAATGTACCAATTTCTCCATATTTCTCCCCTAATGTAATTCATACTGATGACAACATACCAATTTTATTTCTCCCTCTTTAACCAATGGTATTTCTCTCCCTTTTTGACAGCATCAAAAAGATAGACATGAAAACTAAGAAGGTAGGAGTTTAGGAACTGAAGTTTTGAAAAAGGAATATTCAGAAATGATCAAAATAAGTGAGATAAAGTGATATTCACAAATGAGAGAGATTATTATGTTTTTATTGTGCATAAAAGTTTAATCACAAGGACACACTCTACACAAAGTATAGCAAAATATAATGATCTGAATGTAGTTAAAATAATGATGCAAATATGAATGAAAGTGACCTATGTGAGTGAACAGAAGTATTCAACAAGGAAGTTAGAAGCTTTAAATGTAACACAATGTAGAATAATAGGACTAAACTCAGTATACATGAACTTTAGTAAGGTCTTAAGCGTTTCTATCCCGTCTTTTTGAATTTCCTTTCAATTTATAGCTGGGGAAGAATACAGGAATAAATTAGTTAAATCTCACTTTTCAGTACAAGAGATCACATTTACCTGGTGCAAGACCTCCTGATTACTCAGTGGTCTAACTTTCATTATTTTATACAGAGTTGAAAATTTTGTTTTCCACTTTTTGACGCGAAACAAATCACTTTTTAGATGAAATGACCCAGTTACTCAGTGGTTTAAGAATTTACATTGCTCTGTTTGTATCTTTTCAGATTGTTGTTCATTTTCTTTTAATGTTATGCAGAATTTTATTTGCTTTGACCAGAAAAGTCATGGATATGAAAATAGAGAAATTATTCTTAACATGTGGTAAAAGTAAAGCTTAAACTTGCATATGTTAAATATTAATGCCACTCATGTGCCTATAAGTGTTTTGCAAATAATTTTAAAGACATTCATTATTAAGATAACACAACTTTGATGTGAAAATGAATCTTTGAGAGTAAACTAAATGCACAACTAGTTTGTTTTAAATGTATTAAGTCTCTCATATGAAAATAGCACTGAGACTCAAAAATTCTGATAATTTGGGGCTCAAGATTGACAACCAGTGTCAAGAATTCTGATACCAGATTAGAGAAGAATTGACAAATAGTATAATTTCTGATATCAACTGACTCCCCTTATCATGAATCTCTCCCTGACATGGTGACCATGAATATTATTGAAGAAGGAAGGATTCAATGAAGTGAAAGTAAATATCTAATACCAAAGTGAGAGTAGAATCAACATGAGTATTTTATTAAAAAGCAAGGCTCCCCCTCAATAGTTGCATATAAAGGCTCTTGATACTTGGCGGAGACATATACTCACGCATAGTGAAAGTGTCCAGACAAGCCTGACTTGCCTTTCTTCAAATCACTATTTGATATACCAAGAATGTCAATGCAATGTGAGAAGTGAGAATTTATTTGCAAGAGCAAAAAAATTTTTTATTTAAAAGACTCAAAGATTATATTTGCGAACAGAAGATGGAAAATAACAATAATGTGGAAGTTTGCACAAACCAAGCTCTCTCCTTAAAGATGAAAAACTATTTTCTAGAAGAGACTTAGTGAAAATATCTGCAATTTGTTTTTCAGTTTCAATGAAGTGAAGCTCAAAAGATTTCTTAGTAACCTCATCCCTTAGAAAATGGTGACTTATTTCAATGTGCTTTGTTCGTGAATGCTGAATGGGGTTTTTAGACAAATTTATTGCACTAGTGTTATCACACAAAATAGGAATGCAACCAATTTGTGATTATAATCTAGGAGCTGGTGTTTCACCCAAAGAACTTGAGTGCCATAACAACCAGCCACAACATATTCAACCTCTGCAGTGGATAGAGCTACTAAATGTTGCTTTTTAGAAGTCCAAGAAATTAGACATCCACCTAGATATAAACACAAACCACTAGTACTTTTTCTATCAAGTTTACAACCAGCATAATCATCATCACAATAAGTAATTAAGTCTAATTTGTAGCCAGCAGGATACCATATTCCAAGTTCACATGTTCCAACAAGATATTTAAAATTCTTTTGACAGCTAACATGTGACTTTCATGAGGATTTGCTTGAAATCTAGCACACATGCACACACTAAATTGAATGTCAGGTCTAGAGGTTGTGAGATACAGTAGAGAACCGATCATACCTCTGTAGGTCTTTGGCTCGATTGACTTACCAAATGAATCTTCCTCTAACCTTACATTTATTGCCATGGGTGTGCTTGAGTGCTTGAGGTGCTGAAAGTCAAACCTCTTCAATATTTCTTTCACATATTTTGTTTGACTTATGAAGATCCCTTCACTTGTTTGATGTACCTGCAATCCCAAAAAGAATTGTAAGTCACCCATCAAACTCATTTCAAATTCAGTTTTCATAAGATTAGCAAATTCAGTGCACAAAGCTTTGTTTGTAGACCCAAAAATTATGTCATCAACATAGATTTGGACAACAATAATCTGATTGTTGACAATTTTTGTAAATAAAGTTTGGTCTACACTACCTCTTGTGTATCCTTTATTCAGCAAAAATGAGCTCAAGCGGTCATACCAAGCTTTTGGAGCTTGCTTAAGACCATAAAGAGCCTTATTAAATTTGAAAACATGATCAGGATATTTTTCATTTTCAAAATCAGGAGGTTGTTCTACAAAACATTTTTTTGATGTAACCATTCAAAAATGTATTTTTTACATCCATTTGATAAACTTTGAATTTCAAGGATGATGCAAAAGCAAAAAAAATTCTCATAGCTTCTAGTCTAGTTACAGGGGCATATGATTCTTCAACGTCAATATCAAACTCTTGATTGTACCCCTTGGCAACTAGTCTAGTTTTATTCCTAACAACCTGTCCATTTTCATTCAATTTATTTCTGAATACCCATATAGTGCCAATTACAAATTGATCACTAGGTCTGGGTACTAATTTCCACACTTGATTTCTGTCAAATTGATGAAGTTCGTCTTGCATTGTATTAATCCAATCCTCACTAGTTAGAGCTTCATCAATGGACTTAGGTTCAGTTTGGGAAATTAGTGCCAGTGGGTCTTCATTTATTGCATTCAGAAAAGATGATCTAGTTCTAACTCTATCATACATATTACCAACTACATTCTCAATTGGATAATCTCTTAAAAGTCTATTTTAAGGAATTACCTCTTGGGGTTCATTCAGTTCTGGAACAATATTACCTAATCCACTTGTGGTAGGTGATTGATTGTCCAGATTTTCAAATGAATCTCTATTCTCTTCAACAGTTGGTGAAGATTCAATGTGACGGCCCTCATTATACCGGTACGGTTATACCAACCCACGTCGGTATAACAAGTGCTGCCACAGTGGGACATTTACCCAAACGATACATACAGCTGAGATACACGCGAATATACAACAGAGTAGCGGAAGTAAAAGAGAACTATCTCCATTCATTCATCATCCACATTAACCATACATGATTTTTCGCAATTAACAATAAGGAACTAAGAGCTCACATAATTTAAATTGCTGAAATAGAATTACAAAATGTCCACATAATACATTCCTTTCATGATAATTCTAATACAATGTTCCAAATACATACTATGAAGTACACAAATCACAAAGAAGCTCCAACAACCAGCTAGTCTCTGCGCTCGGAGTCCGTCTCTGCTGCCTCCTCCAAAGGTACTGTGTCACCAACTATACTTGTACGCCGAATCAAGGAGTGAGTCCAAGGACTCAGCAAGCAACACTACTCATGATGTACACTTAGAAGTCATAATGGTTTCTACATGCACATTACAATTAGCAACACATAGTATGCTAGTCATTTCAAGTTTTCAACCTATCATGAACGTTCTACAATTTCATACGTAACTCATGCTTTCAGTTTTCTAAAATAAACTTCACATATCACATGGTCTCTATTCAATTTACTCATGAACTTTAACCTTTTAAAGAATCAAACATAAGAGCTATCAACATGAACAATTTACATGCATGTGAGGTAACACAACTAGTATGGGTTTTACACATTTTTAAACACTTACATGAACCTTTTCACATGCTTTAGGTTGCTGATTTTATATGATTCAATGGCTATAAACCTACACATGAGGGCTACAATGTTGCTTAAAATATATCATATGAACAATCTATCATGCTATTTGCACACATATTCATTCGTTGTCCCTAACATGGACTCTAAACATTTTTTTGCACACATAACATAAGAATAATAACATGCATTTTCTGAATTCACATGGTTTCAGATTTAGTCTCACATGGGTTTTAATAACGCATTTACACATCTAGAATTTCACATTTTTTTTTACACTAGTTTCCTCTTTTCACATGGTTACACTTTACACATACACATTCACATGTCACTTACACATTTACACATGGTCACATACACATTTCACATTACACTTTACACATTTTTAGGTGTCGTGAAACATAGTCCAAACCACCAAAGAAGGACATATACACATCACATTACACATAGACGCCATCTAGGCATTCCAATGGTGACTCTTGGACTACGCAGACCGGGAGAACAAGTCTCCACCCTAACCAGTGGTACTTGTCCACCTCCAGGATTTCCCCCTAATGCCCTTAGGGTCACTTAACACATTGAACTTTCTCAGGGGGACTTTTCCCTAATACAGCTCCACTGCCCTCTACGGAAGCAGTGTCACATTGGCACAGTTACACATTTACATTTTTACCGTTTTTACACTTGGTTTTACACATGACACGTCATCTCATTCACTTTCTCACTCACATGAATACCTCTGTTTTTCCTAACATGGTACTACAAAACTTCAAGGTTTAATACACAGTAAACACACTAATCATGCTGGGTTTAAACGAAATCTAATCACACTACGATCATATGCACGAATTATCATATTTCACAAGAAAATACATAACTTTTTATTTACTGATCCAAATGATCCGAAATTTTAACCACATGCTGTTTTCGGGTTCTAGATGATACCCTCAATTTTTCAGATTTTTTTGAGCTAATTAGAATTTACAGAAAATAAAACGCCTAATTAGCATACTATGAACAACTTAAATTAACATGGGTCTAACACATTTTGCAAATTGACTACTTGCTGTTTATACATAAGCTAAACACATATGCATGAACTGAGAATATAAAATTTCCCTAATTCATACATCTATGGATTGAGCCCTACAAATCATTCTTGCATGCTTTTATTTTACCGAACCAAATATATTCGCAAATTACACAAGCATGGATAAATTACCAAAATTTGCAAACACATATGCTAACCCACTGATCTTCATGATTAGGCTAAAACCATGGCATTCATACACATTCTAATCAGGAAAACTAAATTTGTAAAATCAACACTTCATGCTCACAAGTTTAAGGAACACCATTTCCCACATCCACCAACACACACCATTCATCCACACACCGCAAAACACAATATACATAGAGTATAAGGTCTACCATATATTCTCATCACGTAAAACATATCGAAATTAATGTATAAGAGGGACAGAACAGCTCACTGTTCTGCTCAGAAGAACTTGGCGGCGGTCTCTGGCCGCTAACTCAGAGTCAGCGGCATGGTCGATGGACGCCAAGCATAAACTGGACGTCCAGGGACCTTGACATCTAACCAGGTCTGTGCAGAAACACAGACCCGAGCTCTGAATCTTGGGTGAATTGGAGGGTCTAGGACTCGAGGAAAAATCCTTAAAATTCACAAAACCATCCTAGACTCAAAAGGGGACATCAAGGATAGGTCACTTGCCTTTCAAAAATTCTTCTAAGGGATTTAAAGGCTTGGTGAAGACCTCCTTGGGCAGTCCCAAGAAGTTGCAGAACCTCCCTCTAGATCGCCTTCCTCCGGGCTCCTGGGTGATCTCCACGCCGAGGGGATGTCGGGGAAGCCTTCCTCGTTGGTCCAGCAACCTCCTTGCAGCAGAGGGACGCCGGATCCAGGTCTCAGATTTGAGGGTTCTAAAATGGGTTTTTCTCACAGCTCACCTAGGGTTTTTCTCTTCTCTATTTCTCCTCTTGCAAGGTGAAGTGAGAAGTGGGAGAGGTCAAATTCGGGTTCAGACCTAATGAGAGCCCCTCACCCACTCACCATACCGATTTGACAAGCTGAGAGCCGTTGGGGGACATCCCCCAATGGAGGCCATGCCTTGCTCCCGGATTTTCTGGCTCTGCAACGCATGCAGGTCAGAGAAGTTGGCGTCCATATCGCTGGACGCCGGAGTTAGTGTTGGCGTCCAGGTCTGGACGCTGACACCAGATAAACGGCTAGGGTTGACGCCAAGGTGGCCTTCGGCCAGAACCCTAATTTATGCAGAAAACCATGCATACCAAGCATATATACATGCAATATACCTATGGTATTGTATCCACACTATCATCATGCAATACATACATTATTTATGTTTAATATAAACACATGCATACGTAATTATACTAATTAATACGTACGTAATATGTACATACACACACAAGCATAAACATACATACATAATTGCAAATAATGCGACGGAAATTAGAGGGCCTTACATTCAATAATGAAGTCATCTTCTTCATTACTTTGAGGAATCCTGCAAGATGTAGTGTCATCAGTTTGATATGAATTTTCATCAAAAACTACATGTGGAGATTCTTCCACAGTTTTATTCTTGAGAATGTAAACTCTATAAGCTCTATAAATTTTTGAATAACCAAGGAAAATGGCTTCATGACTTTTGACATCAAATTTATCAATATTTTCTTTATTGTTGTTATGTACAAAGCACTTGCAACCAAAAACTCTAAAGTAAGATAAAGTTGACTTTTTGTTTTTCAAAAGTTCATAGGAGGTTTTTCTGATTTTTGGTCTGACCAATGCTCTGTTCAAGATGTGATTTGCTGTGTTCACAGCTTCAGCCCAGAAGGATTTGAGCAAATTACTTTCCAAGAGCATGGACCTTGCCATTTCCACAAGAGTTTTGTTCTTTCTTTCCACAATTTTATTTTGTTCTGGAGTTCTTAGAGAAGAGAATCTGTGAAAAATGTTTAGTTCAGCATATAAATCAGAAAAAGCTTTGTTCTCAAATTCACCCCCATGATCAGTCAAAATGGATTTTATTTTGTGTGAAAATCCCATTAAGGCAGTGTTACAAAATTTTCTGAATTCTTGACAAGTATCACTTTTATGGAATAGAAATATAACCCAAGTGTATCTAGTAAAATCATCAATGATGACAAATCCACATCATTTGCCACTAAGACTGAGAATTCTCGTTGGCCCAAAAAGGTCCATATGAAGTAATTCTAGTGGCTTAGAAGTGAGTACATCATTGAAAATTTTAAAAGATTTTCTGGTTTGTTTTCCTTGAGCACATATCCCACAAAGTTGATTTTCAACATTTAGAAAAGATTCAGGAAGTCCTTTAACCAGATTTAGCCTTAAGAGTTTATTTATAGTGTTGAAACTTGCATGACCAAGTCTCTTGTGTCATGTCCATGCAATTTCATTTTTATTAGCAACCAAACAGATGTTTTCAGCAAAGTTTTTATCAAGATTGATCATGTAGACATTGTTTTATCTTTTTCCAAAGAATTTTATTTGTTCAGATGAATAATCAAGTATTTTGAAAAAGTTTGATTCAAAAACAACTTTGTGACCCTTGTCACACAATTGGCTAATGCTCAAAAGATTATAATCCAACCATCAACTAACATAACATTTTTCAATTGACTTGAGGAGGATTTACCAACCTTTCCAGATCTAATTATTTTCCTTTTATTTTTACCTCTAAAAGTAACATATCCTCCTTCCTTTTCAATCAGCAATGAGAACTTTGTTCTGTCTCCAGTCATGTGTCGTGAACACCCAGTGTCAAGAAACCACACATTGGAGCTGGGTGCATGACCTTCCTGCACAGATCAGATTAGAGAAGAAAAGATTTTGGTACCCAAACATTGTTGGGACCATCAGTTTGTTTGAACAGAAATACTAAGTCTTTTCTGATCCATACTTGAGTTGTTTTTTGTTTTTGTTTTATCTCTGAAATGATTTCCCTTTTTGACATTTTAACATTCTGATTTGGAATGAAAACACCAGTGTTTTTCCTTTCATAAGCAGGGAAATTATACATTTTGAAATGATTGTTCATGTATGGAAATCCTGACAAAAAATTCTGTTGATATCTTGGAAACTTTGAATAGAAAGATTGTGAATGGTACCAATGAGGATTGTGATACCATTGATTCCAAGAATTGATCCAATAGGATTTATATGATGTCATGGATCTCCAATAATCATCATAAAAGTGTGTTTTTATATTTTTATAATTTTTTAGATTTTTATTTGAATTTTTGTGAAACATCCTGTTGTTGTTCAGAAACAGATAGGTCGACCTATGTTGAGCTAGAGTCGACTCAGTGACCACAGGCTTAGACTTATGGTTAACCTGTGTCGACCTTTCTACAACATGTGTTGACTTGTTCTGTTTCTTCTGATTTGACATTTTTTTATTTTGATTTTTTATTGTTTCAGATGTTTTCTTTGACCCTTGTTTATTTTTATTTTCTGGACTGGTGCTTTTGACAAATTTATTAAATGAATTTTGAAGGTTTTTCTTTCTTTTCACAGGTTTATTTTTCACTTTGTTGCAATTTCATTCTTTCAGAAAGATGTTCAAAATCACTGTTGGCCTTTTGAGATGCAATCTTAAGTTCATCCAATTCATTCAGAAGTTCTTCCTTTTCATCATGAAGTTCAGATGTTTCATTTTCAAGTTCAGATATTCTTCTATTTAAGGAAGTATCATGCATGACATTTTTAATTTTCTTTTTCAAACATTTGTTTTCTTTTCTTATTTCAAAATATTTTTCAACTAAGACAGCATATGCATCTTCCCAATCTTCAACAATATATTGTTCAAAAGAAGAACTTACCTTTCCATCACTGCTGTTAGCCATAAAGCATAACTCCTCATTTTCTGAGCTTGAGGAGTTCTCTTCTTCATCCTCACTTTGGTCTTCATCCGACCAAGTTGCTATCATTGCTTTTGGCTTCTTCATTTTGTTGTTCTTCTTGTATTTATCCTTCTTGACCTCAGGACACTCACCCTTCATGTGTCCTACCTTGTTGCACCTGTAGCAAATAACACCTTCATCAGCTTTTGATTTTTGCCAGCATTAAAGTTTGAAGAAGAAGCATTCTTTTTACCAGAAGAATATTTTTTCTTTCCATTGAATTTTCCTCTTCTTGATTTTAAAATTTTTCTGAATTGCTTAGTCATGAGGGCAAGTTCATCCTCATCAGACTCAGACTCTTCAGAACTTGATTTTCTTGACTTTCTCTTTGTTGCTTGATGAAGCCTTAAGTGCTACTAGTTTAGCTTTAAGCATATGTTCTTTAGTTCTTTTCAGATTTATTTCATAAGTCATTAAAGATTCTATGAGTTCATCCAAAGAAATTTTGGATAAATCTTTAGAATCTTCAATCACTGTAGCCTTTGTGTGCCAGATAGATGATAGAGAGCACAAGATTTTTCTTACCAGATCAACATCAGTGTACTCTTTACCTAGTGCCTTCAGTCTATTAACGATTGTCATAAACCTAACAATATTTCAGAAATTGACTTATCAGTTTTCATCATAAACAGTTCATATTCAAAAACAAGTATGTTTGCTTTGGTTTCCCTAACTTGAGATGTTCCTTCATACATTAATTCAAGTTTATCCCACATTTCCTTAGTAGATTTGCACATGGATATTCTTGAATATTCTTTAGGGTGAACTGCACATTGAAGCATATTCATGGCACTGTAATTAAGAGTGGCTTTCCTAATTTGCTCTCTAGTCCAATTCTCCTCATCTCCATAGTTTTCATAAGGACCCTTGTCAACTATTTTCCAGATTTCATAGTTTTGTGCCCTTAGAAAAACTTGCATGCGATTTTTCCAGTAGGAGTAATCAGACCAATCAAAAAATGGTGGTCTATTCATGGAATGGCCCTCAGCTACAAATCCTCGAGAATCCATCAATCAAAATAAGAGACAGTGAAAGAGCAAGCAAGCAATTCGAGCAAACAGAACACACAGATCAAACAGAAGCAATCAAATCAAATCAGAAACAGATATTAACCCGCTCTGATACCAATTGTAGGATCGAATTAAAAGTATAATAGATCTAGAAAGGGGGGTTGAATAGATCTAACACCAATTAATGCGGAAACTTAAGTAATTTAAAATTACTTCGAATTAGAGATTCATTCAAGCAAGCAAACCAACTGATCTGATGTGTGAATGTGTGGATATGATGTGAAGCAATTTGAAAGAGAGTGTGAAAGCGAAATCCTATGAAAGTATCTAGTGCAGAGACAAGAACTCAAACCATTGCATGGAGGATTTTTAAGTGGTTCGAAAATCACATTAGTGATTCCTACATCCACCCCTCACACAGTGAGGCCACACTACTCAAACCAGAGTACAACACACACTGAAGCACGAAGACTCCAAACACCCTTGAGCTCGATGGCTTAGAATACACAGTGAGTATGACAACTCACAACCTGAGCATGACGACTCAAATCACACACAAAAGAGCACGACGGCTCAAACACACAACCGTGAGTTCGATGACTAATAAATTGAGCACAACGGCTCAAACCACAACTGGAGCATGACAACTCCAAACTGAGCACGATGGCTCAAACACAAGCTAGACAAAAAACATGAGATCAGATCCTCTAGCAAGGATCTGATTCACAGACTCAATCGTACACAAAAATCTGCACAAAACTTCATGTATAGATCTCACAGACAAAAATGAGATGAACATTCCAATAATAATGAAAATAGATGTGGGTTGGATGTTCCTCGGTGAAGAAGTCTTGTAGAAGCTTGAATTGAAGAGACTTGAAGGAATTCGATGGAGATCCTCTTCAATTCCCGATGCTCTATTCCAGTGGCATCTGAATTGCCAGTACTTCTTCTTCTTCTTCTGTTCTTCTGCTCGATCTACTCCCTTTTTTAGCACATCACAACTTGGCCTTGATCACCACGTCCCTTTGGATGTAATTGTTGGAAGGCTGGAGGCTTGCGCGCTCTCTTGGGGCTATTTTTGCTTCATAACAGATCGTTGAACTTTTATAGCCTCTGTGCTGTCCCTTTTACGTGAAGGGGATGTGCATAGAAACCTATAACACACCTTGGGCTGCTACGTGTCCAAAAGGTCTTCATCACATTGCCACTTGGATGAAAAGGCAATTTAGTAATTATAGCATCTCCATAAGGACCTCAGAACAAAATCACAACCATCAGATTCATCCTCTGCACAATCCTAGGTTTTGCACAGAAAGAGAGAGTGGACCTCATTCTTCAAGAGAGTCGACCTACTAACTAATCATCAATTCAGGGCTTACTGTCAAAACACTAGTGTCGACCTGACAGACACTTAGTGTCGACCTGATCAACAGGTAGAGTCAACCTGATCAACAGGCAGAGTCGATCTCCTGTGTATTCCTCTAAAACTAATTCACTGGATGGATGCGAGTGTCAACCTCATCTCCAAATAGAGTCGACACTCCTGACCAATTTCTCTTTAGAAACTTGCTGAGCAGATTATGTGTGTCGACCTGTCTGTCAAATGGAGTCGACACTACTGTGACTTTTTCTTCAGGAGTTTGCTAGGCAGTCTTGTAGAGTCGACCTATCTGTCAACTAGATTTGACCTACTTTTACAAAAACTCTGTAAACCTGTACAAATAAAGAGTAGACCATCAAAACATGTCATAAACAGTAGAATATGAGATATTAAATATCAAGAACATGTTGTTTGAGCATTATTGTAATATATTCAATATGTTCACTATGTCATCATCAACAAAATGTGAGGGATGTTAATTAGTCATTAAAAAATCATCATTAAGAAATTCCAATATACACTCAACACAACAAGAAGAGCTGGATTTGGACGTACATGGTCATAAACAAGTGCGAGTAGTAAAAGTTGTTCCTTAAAAGATAGAAAAATGCTTTGCACTCGCAAGGGCCAGTATAGAGGCCTTGTTGAGTTTCCATCCACCAGTCTATTGGTTTAATAAGGTGCCTACTTTGACCTACTCTACCCAAGTGTTACTTTCTTGGTTTTTCAAATATGAAGATATCAATTTTGGTGTCGTTCCAACCCCTTGGAGGAAGTAGGGCTGCCGTGTGACCCTGCCAAGATCATGATCTTGCGAGTTTTGCAGGATTTCTTTGAGAGTGCTTGAATGCGACTATTTGGGCTGATGTCATTATCATGATCTGAAAAAAAAATATTGCGAAAAATATAGATGATTAGAGCGGCACTGGGGCGGAAATAAATAAATAGCCACACACACATACATAAGAGACAACTAACAAGTTTGAACTTGCATTAGACTTAGCTCAACATACCGAAATGATAATACTTTAAAGGCCTTAACATTAAACTACATCTTAAGTACATCACTAAAATTCAACTATTCACAAACCAAAAAGAGACTTCGGTCATGCTCTTCCGGCTATTTTCAACTACATTTCCATCGTAAAATATCTCATCTACTTTGTTTGTGAGTGTGTACAAAACGGTGGACATTCTTTAGATAGCTCGAGATACTCTTTACTTATTATTCCCTTTCAATCCTGAGTTGGACTATTCATCATCTAAATCATCAGAAATGGTAAAAGAGAGTATGAGCAACACACGCTCAATAAGACTTACTTCTTTAACAAACAAAATTTTCCTTCTTAACATCTTGATAAGTGTCATAGATGTAAAAACTAGGTAAAAAGCAAGATGATAACAATGAAGTTACATAGTTAATCTGTGGCACGATCCATGTGATCAAACAAGAGAAATAAAACATAAGTTTCAAGGGCAAAAGAATAACAAATCAAGGGATTTGCCTTGCACACGATCGTATAATGAAGATTTACATATCAAGAGCCAGACAACTCAATGAGAGTATGTTGTGAGGAACAATTTTATTTAGAGTAATTTTATCAAGATCAATCATATCAAGAGCCATCTTATCAACTTCAAATTCATATGAGGAATTAGCCATTTTTAGAAGAGCATTCAAATAAAGATCACTTCACATATTCAAACAAACTAGAATTATCCAGAACACTCAAATCAAGCAGTGCAATGCCACACCTCACATCCATATTCCTGTGGTTGAATGAATATCTTGGACGCTCTTCCCAGGGTCGGAACAACCCTTATTTGTACATAATAGTAATAGGGTTGGTGAAACTAAGTCCCATATAATTTTTCCTTGATAATTCCAATAACATATAATGGCTGATATAGGATTCCAATAGGAAGATAAACAGTAGCCAAGACTCACACTTGGAACATGGTCTTTCCTCATAATTCAAAAATAAGCTATGGAACTAAGCATTTCAAAGCTCAAAATCTCAAGATTTCTATAGAGAAAAATGAGTGAGATCAGGGGTCCCATTTAAAACTAAGAGTTAAGATTAATATCATATGGTTCTCTTGGAAAGGCATGCCAAATCAAAAAATCATAGTTCTAGTGATCAACAAAAATCAACTTTAACCAAAGAAAACTCAGAAAACAATCAAATAGGAGAGTACTGTCCCACTCTTAAGACTAAGACTTTGAGTAGGTTAAGAGAAAGATCTTAAATTTTGATACATTGTTGCCATACGAATCTCAAGGATATGAACAAGACATGAAGATTTACATTCCCTACTTGAGATTTTGAGCTCGTCCTTCAGTATATTAAATATAGATCACTTCATTTTAACTAGATCCATTGAGTTCTTAGACATGCAAGACCATGCTTCTTTCTAACATCTTATCGACAGTTGAGTTTTGAGAAAAAGAGCTGCATCAGATACATGCAAGCTCTGAGAGGAAACCTATCTACCCCCAATAGTACCAAGATCCAGAGTGACATTCGAAAATAGCAAGCCGCAGTTCTATCATGATCTTCGCCAATGTATGCATGTCGGAAGGTTGGGCAATGGCACATGAAGATCTATTAAACACTCTATTGAAGCACAGTGCATGTTAAATTTAGAGTTCGGCTTGTTGAGAATCCCTATTCTTTGAAGACAGTTCCAAGCAAATATCCTAGCTGATCCACTCATCCCGATGGGCTCATAGTTCTCTTGCTCCAAAGGCTCCTGGAGATGGAGAACCTTGGAAGAAATGGGGATGAAAATGGTTAACATAGTGCATGATAGATCGATGGTTGTCTTGTGGAGAATCCGCTACCATTTGAAGAGAAATCCAAGTGAAGATCATCTACATCTCAGTTGCTCCTCTTCTCTTGCTAGGCATGTAAATCTCCTACTCCTAAGGCTTCTCGGAGGTGGAAATGGAAGCCTCCTTTTATAAAGCTTATGACAATGTGCCACAGAGCTCGAAAATCATTGGCCAAATGTCCTTTTCTTACAGACGTAGGTGCAAGTCATCTAGGTGTTCTACCTTGCCTTGCATGGTTGGGTAAGAGGGGGTTGTGTCTAGGAGCCAATTTCCATCCCAATTAAGTTATGAGGGTTGGGATCTATAGAGAAATTGATTCTCATTTCATTTAAAGTTGAGAATCAATCTTTGAGACTCTATCCTATGTCCATTTAAGACTTGAGAGCCAATCAGGACTCGATTCTCATGTCTCTTAAGCTCGAGAGTCATTTTTTCTTTAACTTAGTCTTGAGACTTGATTCTCATTTAACTCCTAAGACTTGATTTTTTTCCTCTTTAAGTCTTGAGACTCGATTCTCATTTAACTCCTAGGACTTAATTCAACTCTTGAGACTCGATTCTCTTCATACCCACAAGACTTGATTCTCTCCTTTAACTTATAAGACTAGATTCTTTAAGGGCTTTGAGACTCGATTCTTGAGTTTGAGAGTTGATTTTGTGATTGTGGACTATATATGAGACTTGATTCCTATGAGTATGAGACTTGATTCTCATGAGTTTGAGACTCGATTGTGTCTGAGACTTGATTCAAACTATCACTAGGACTCGATTTTGTACAGACTTGACATTGGGAGTTGATTCTTTACTTACATGTAAGAGTTGATTCTCTTATCCACTCAAAGAATCGATTCATACATGGGTTTTCCATTTATTTATGCATATAATTTCCTAGATTGTTATAATTGCATTCTGAACGCAGTTTGGGTGAGTGCTGCATTATCTGTTTTGCCTATGGTATCAATTTTGCCATCTTTTTTGTCTCGTGTTCAGCTCTTTCTGTAAAAATAGATACTTCAAACTCTTGTGATTAGTGTAAACAATGAACTGCTCTCCATATAGATAATGTCTCTATATTTTGAAAGTTAAGATCACTACTGCTAGCTCTAGGTCATGCACAGGGTAGTTATCTTCATGATTCTTTAGTTGTTTAGATGCATATGCTATCAACTTCCCTATTGCATCAACACACACCCATTACCTGTTCCAAACGCATCTGCGTAAACTTCATACTTTCTTACTTCCACTGGCAGTGCAAGCACAAGAGCCAAGGTCAAATAATCCTTTAGAATCTGAAAGCTCCTTTCACATGCCTTAGACCATACATAAGGAGTTTCCTTCCTAGTTAACTTGGTTAGAGGTGCTCCTATTTTGGAAAAATCCTTAATGAATCTTTGATAGTAACCAACCAATCTTCGAAAGCTTCTAATTTCAGTCACATTAGTAGGTCTGGTCCAGTTCCTCATAGCTTCTAGCTTAGTAGGATCCACCGCAATACCCTCTTTAGATATTATATGGCCAAGGAATGACACTTCTTCTAATTAGAATTCACACTTATTCAACTTAACATACAATTGATGATCTCTTAACATACAATTATCAAGTGAGCCTCATGCTCCATCTCAATCTTGGACTACACCAATATGTCATCTATGAACACTACCACAAACTGATCAAAGTATTGCTGGAATACTATGTTCATTAGGTGCATGAAGGCTGCAAGTTCATTGGTAAATCCAAACAGTATGGCAATGAATTCATAATGCCCATACCTACTCTTGAATGTAGTCTTATGTATGTCCTTCTCTTCTATTCTCAATTAGTGATAGCCTGACTTAAGATCAATTTTGGAGAAATATTGAACTCTAGAGAGTTGATCAAAGAGGTCCTCAATTCATGACATTGGATATTTATTCTTAATGGTCAGTTGATTCAATTGTCTATAATCAATGCACAACTGCATATATAGACCCATCCTTCTTCCTTACAAACAACATAGGTGCTCTCCATGGTGATGTGTTAGGTTTAATGAAACCTTTAGCTAACAATTCTGACAATTGCTCCTTCAACTTTTTTAGCTCAACGGGAGACATTTTATAAGGTACTTGAGTTATAATGGTAGCTCTTGGAAGTTGGTTAATGGAGAAGTTAACCTCTCTTTCTAATGGAAGATCTAGCAACTCAATAGGAAACACATATGTTACTCATTCACTATAGGAATATCTTCAACACTAACCTCCTTCCTGTAACATTACAAGGGTAAGAAAGACTTCATATTCCATCTTCACTGACCTCCTAACTTAGAGAGTTGCGATAAGGAATGAAGGTCTAGAAGATATACTTCTAGTGTAGGAGAGATTGAGATGTTTCTCAAAGGTTACTAGGCCATTCAAACCATCTACTATAGCATCATGGGGTTGTCAACCAATTAGCCTTCAGAATTACATCATAACTTGATGGATCCATACAAACTAGATAACATGTAAGTTATGTCCATCCACCATAATTTTGCTAGATGGATAGTGTAGACACGCCAAATTTGACAACATATTGAGTAAATTTCATGTTATAATGCAATGCCTCAAAGTGGCTCTCTTCAATTAACTATTTGAATGATTTTCCTATTTTTCTAGATTTTTATAGGATTTTTAAGAATTTTTATAGGGCTTTCAGGGGGTCCTCTATGTGCCAGCTGATTCACGATGGACACAGTGGTCGCGATTCAGAAATTTGATCCACGATGGGTAAAATCGTCACATATCAGGTTCCTATTCTGACTATAGTTATGTTTTATATTCGCGTTCGATATAGTTGTCGCGTTTAAGAATTTTCATATTCGATTTATGAGAATTTTCTAAATTGTTTTTAGAATATTTTATTGCTAAATATAAACGCGTCCACTCAGGCTGTCGCATTTTTGACCTTCCATTGTTTAAAAGATCGATTTCCAACAAAAGATCGATTCTTTCAAATACGCGATAGCTCATGTCGTTGCAATTCAATATTTATTTTTATTAATTTGGCAAGAATCTGATCAATATTGAAAGTGTTAGAAATGTGTCGGGTCATGTCGTCACGATCTGTATACCTGCTATAATCGATGTTTGGAAAGGTCCCAATAGAAGTAAGGAAGTCTTTTAAACGTGACGCTTTTGTTGTCGCGATTCAACTTTAAAGGCGACCACTGTGTCTATCGCGATTTACATTTTTACCCCTATAAAAGACCCCCTTGGCCATTGTTTTGAAGAGATAGTCCAAGTGTTGAGATGAAGCCTAAGGAAGTCTTTTAAACTCGACACTTTTGTCGGTCACGATTCACCTTTAAAGGCGACCACTGTGTCTGTCGTGATTTACATTTTTACCCCTATAAAAGACGCCCTTGGCCATTGTTTTGAAGAGAGAGTCCAAGTGTTGAGGCGAAGCTCTGCTGCGTCGAAGAGCCATACCTCGAAGCAGTGAAGAGAAGAACTCCTCTCAAGCATTGCTCAAAGTGTTCTTCAATTGAAGTTGTGCTTCATCCTCTCAAGTGCATTGGAGCAAGGAGGAGGAGTCTTCCTCTTCACCACAACCACTGCTGTGCCAAGCCTCTTCAACAGATTCTTCTTCTTCTTCCTTTTGTTTCTTTTAATTCATTTCTTTAGTGCATTCATCTCACTTCATCATAATTCTCATCACACACACACACACATCATTCTACTTCACACCTACACTCTCTTAGGGGTTTTACACCACCTTCACAACGTGTGTTCAAGCCCATGCATGCAAGTATCTCTCTATTTCTTTTGAATTTGATATTGCACAAGTTGGAATAATCATTTGTTTCACTTGTTTGATTAATCTTTTTTGCAAGGTAACCATCAAGCTAAAGTCTTCTTCGCTGGCCGACCGGTTAGAGAAGTGAGAGTCAACCCACCCCCTTTTCTTCCGTGATCTTTGGGTGAAGGTAAGTAACTTCTTCCTTCGCTCTCTCCTTCGGTACCTACTCATACCTGGCGATCACACCTCCATCATAGTGCACACACGCACTCCCTTCTTCTTTTTCTCCTTCTTTTCTTCATCTACCATTATTTCATAAATTTTTTTTTAAAATTTCTTTGTGGCGTAATTAAGCACGTCCACAAATTGACGATCACGGTGGGACTCTTTTTATTTTAGTTTTGGTTACCACTCCTTCGGCACCCACGTGTGCCCCTCTCTTTGACACCCACGTGTGTCACTCCCTTTGTACCCCACACAATACAATTTCCCTTCCCTCGTACCCCACGCGGTACTCCTTTTACAACCATTGTGATTACCAAGTTGTGTTTGTGCTCTTTTCCCATAAAGTTTAATTAATAAGAAAATCATCATCTTGCTCCCCTCCCCTATTACTTACTTTCACCTAAAGAATTCGACTCTTATTTCTTCAATTGGTTGGCCATATAACATGATTGTTTGATTTACAGCTTTATATAATCTCTCGGTTGCTTTTGAAAATGCGACGTGTTCAGATGTCACCTTTTTGTTATTTGTGCGACAGATTGACCTATCACGATTCTGTGACAGACGCACCAGAGGGAGTTGTCGCTGCTCTTACAGCTTCTACGAGTTGTCAGATCTGCGACCGACTGAACGATCGTGATTCAGGTTGAAGCACGACGACTGAACTTGTTGCGTTTCTTTCTGTTCATAGAGTGCAGGTTTTCTGTCATCACTACATTCTTACTGCTTTATAGGGCATACTCGGCCGAGGTACCTCCTTCCCTCCTTATCCTAGGATCCAAACACCTTTCTCAGTGAGGACGATCTCTCCATTGGGCATTCCATCTCATTGGACTAGAAAATCCTCATCGAGACCTCCGTAAGTCTCTGTACCCCGTGGATTCCCTCACGGTGGACCGAGTAGGTTGTACTATCCCGGAGACCCGTTTTAGAATATCCTATCATTGAGAAGGAGTGTGCTTAGTGAACCCAAAGTTCTCTTCATACCCATCTAGGTTCCTACCCATATTGGAGTGAAACCATTTCAATAAAAGTCACATTGAATCATATTGAAATAATTGAATTGGACGTAAGTATCCCCCAAGTGTTTAATTAAAAGTTATTAACTTCTTCTCTCAAACTTGTTTGAGTAGTTGGTTGTTAGTAAACCTTGTGTGCTTAATATCATGTTGCTACGTTCAAGAAAATCAATTGGAATGGCTGATTACGAAGATATGGGTTACCAAGATGAAGTGTATGTTGAGACTTATAACTCTAATGAACAATTTGCACAACTCCATAATGAACCATACAATGATTAATCTAACCTGCAAGTCCATACAGTGGATTCTAATCAGATTGAGTCTCCCCATCACTCCCCGAGACATGTTATTGTAAATACCTATGCCTCCATTGATTTGTCCCAACTAGTGGACCTCCTCACTAATCTCCAACCCTCCCAACTCTGGGAAGTCCAATATGCTCTAAAGAGGAAATCTATCCTAGAACTTGTTCAATCCCTCCACCCAAACATGGGTAACATCCACCTTGAAACTACTCGAGATCTGACGGTCCAAGCCTCCCCTGCCCCCTCGCGGGCCAATTTTATCATCCACGCTCTCCCCCAAAGCCCTGTTGAGAGGCCTTCACTTGTTCGGCCAAGCCCCTCTGTGGCAAGGCCCACTTACCCACCTCGGGCTCCGGCCCATCCTTACATGCCCATTGGCACCCCTCCCCGTCACCAATCCATCCAGGTGAGTGCACCTGTCATGCCCCGACATGGAATATCAGAACGCGAGGCAGTTGCAAGTAAACAGGTGCAGAGCAAGAACTAGACATCAAACTATTGCACAATGAATAATACTAAAGCGAATACCTTTCATTAATAACTTTCCAAATGTCTAGTTACAACCACTAATATCAGAGCCATTCTATAGGGCCCAATTACATTGAAATAAAGTAAAAGACTAAACTAAGATTCTATCATAGTACTAGGATGCTAGGGCACTCTTGACATCACTCCTGGTCGTTCCCGTCCTCTTGAGTGTATAGTTCATCCTCGGTCTCACCTGAGAACACAACGACAAATAACGCAGGGTGAGAGATAACGCCCAGTAGGACTTAAATCTCAATAGTCAAGCAGGCTTTAAATGATTAATGTATTAAAGGCTAAGTAACTAATGATAGAGCGAGAGAGTCAAGTAAAGTGAAAGATAACATGATAGCACGTGAGCAAAATAGCACAGGTTTCTAGATATAGCACGAGAGTCGAGTATAGCACAAATAGCAAGATGGCCATAGCACAAATAGCACAAAATATAGCAATAGCACAACGAGTATAGCATAGCACTTTGTTGTCAACAAACAACGAGAGAATATAGGACTTTTGATTGTCATTAGATTAATCTAGATAGTATGGCACTTGGATGTAATGCCAACATTCTGATCATTTAACTCCCATGGGCAAATGGCACTTTCGGGCGCTCTCCCCAAGACCAGATCGGGCCCCATTACGCTGGCATTGGTTATATTGTTTTATCTTTAGACAATCAGTCAATGGCCAATATAGAGTACCAAGGAAATAGATGAGAGCACTAGATGAATAGACGAGATAGTAGAGAGTATAGATGAGAGCTAGTGGACATTGTACGTAACACGTCGAGTAAATAGGTGATAGTAACAGTTGCACAACATGCGCACTTGGTGTTGGCAGTCAGGTGGAACTCACGACCCTACCACTGTCCATGTTAAGCACAGGCCCAGAGGTCCGGCGTGATTCAAGATAAGAGCGAACTTCTAATAGCCGTTTGGATCTTATTGATCCCTAAAGGGGTAATAGGTGTTAGGGTACAACCGGCTCGTCGACCATGTGGGAATCCATGGACAGAGGAGACTTACGGAGGCCTTGAACAAAGACTCACTAGTCCGGCAGAAGGAGTATCCGTCGGAGAGTTCGTCCAAGTCAAGAAAGAGGGTAATTATGGAAACAAGTGCTCGACGTTCTAGAGGAGTTCTAGAATAGTGGAGCGTCGAGATCGGTGTTTCAAAACAATACAAAAATTGAGGACAAGTTCATTTATAATTAAGGCAATTTAATTGCATACATTACCAGATAGATTATGTCACATGTTCATGCCAATTAAGCCACATTTGGATGGTTCGAGTGTGTGCATGTGACATGAAATCATAGATGGAAATTAGTCGTGTGTATGTATTTTAAATCACATATAAAAGTTCAATTTATATTAAGTGCATTTACTGCGGGTATAATTGAGATTAAAGGGTTTATCACACTAGGTAATTAGAGCATTGCAAATCAAGGTTTTTCTGCAAAAAACCTGTGATCGCGATGGACACTTGTAAGGATCGCGACGGGGTCAGATCAGAACGTGACAGTACCTTGTAAGGATCACGATAGGCTTGTCTGATCAGGCACTGAGAACGCAACAGAGACCTGTAAGGAATGCGACAGACCGTTCAGACTAGGCACAACGATCGCGACGGTGATGCCTGTCGCGTTCAGAACACGACCGGCAGACTGTCGCAATCAGACCTCAGAACGTGACCTATCGGGCTGTCGTGTTCTGGTGGTCTGTGCCCGAGTACGACAGGGATCAGACATGTCTTGGATTGCGGACCATACTTTCCATTTTTTGATACACGGTTGTTCTAATACTAAGAACAAATTGTATGGTATATGAAAAACCGTGAAACCAGTTTTAAACAGATCCAGACATGCATGGGAACTTCCAGTAAATCAGAATCGGAAAGCAACGGAGGTTTCAACATGGTTTAATAAAGAGTATTCAGGACGAACATAGAACTGTGTACAGTTGGGATCAATGAATTAATTCGCATGATAGGGTGGATGGAAATTAGGGCTTTCAGGGGCAAATGAAACCTAACATCCATCAGAATCTTCAATAAAAATTTTATGGCACGAGATTAAGTGTAGAAGGAGAACAAGATTTAATAAGGGGGTTCGGGGTCAAGACAAGTGCAGAACTTCGAAAATCAAGAAGTAAATATTGACTCGATGATAAATCATGAAACTTGAGGGTATTGCTCATGATGATGGGAAGAACCTACAGTTAAAACTTTATAGTTTATGCTCTTGAGAATGCCTACCTTGACTCGATTTTCTCTCCTAGGGCAAGAACTTGAAGAACTCGGGATGAAGCTTGAGAGAGACTTCTTCTCCACGAATTCCCCTCCTTCTAGACTCCTTCCCACGTCCAACAATCCCTTGGCATGAACTAGGGCCGGCCTTGGGGCGAATAAGAGAGTATTTAAGCTCTTTCCCTTTCAATTTCTTAATAGGACTCAAATTCCTATTAATTTCGAGATTTCATATTCTCTACATTCCTTCTAAGCCTTCCTCATCCTAATTGGGTTGGGAAAAGAGCTAAATTCATGGCCAATCAATTAGGGTAGGTTTAGGATTCCAAATCCAACTCAAATGACTTATTTTAATACATTAAATACCTTTTTTTTATTTAAGTAATATTTTAGTTACGAATTTAGGGTATTTATGCATTATTCCCCTTTTTATAAATCCAAATTTGGCCCACTAAACTCCAATGGGTCCATTTATTAAAGTCCATTACTTCTTTTCTTTTAATGGGTTTTAGTAATTTCTTTTTCCATTAATTTCCTATTTAATTTATTTTCTTTTATTTGATCTTCTAATAAATTTAATTAGTTTTATTTTTATATTATTAATTTTTATTTTCGAAAAATCCAGGTTGCTACATCCTCCCCCTCTTAAAAAGAATTTGGTCCCCAAATTCATATGATCATAAGGGAGGAAATGTCTTACTGAAGAGATCGGGGTAGTTTCGTCTGATAATTCCTTCTGGTTCCCACGTGGCTTCTTCCACCCCGCGGTTATTCCATAGGACTTTAACCACATGAATGGGACGATTTCTTAGTTGTTGCACTTTCCATTCAAGTATCTTGACTGGCTTCTCTTCATATGTCATGTCTCTGTTTAGCTCCAACTTCTCATGGCGGATGACATGCGTGGGATCGTACACATATTTCCTAAGCATGGAAACATGGAACACATTGTGTACACATGCCAGATCCAGTGGCAATGCTAGTCGGTATGCAACCTCACCAATCCTTTCGAGTTCCTCAAAAGGACCGATGAATCTAGGATTGAGCTTTCATTTCACTCCAAATCTTTGGATGCCACGTGTAGTTGACACCTTTAAGAACACATGATCACCGACTTGGAATTCTAAGTTTCACCTTCTTTTGTCGGCATAGCTCTTTTGTCTGGACTGAGCAGTCTTAAGTCGGTCTCTAATCACTTGTATGTCCTTTGTGGTACGTTGCACCATGTCTGGGCCTAGCCATTGCTGTTCTCCAACCTCATTCCAGCATGCAGGAGATCTACAATTCCTTCTGTAGAGTGCTTCGAACGTTGCCATCTTGATACTCGCCTGGTAACTATTGTTATAGGCGAACTCAATAAGAGATAGATGTTCGTTCTAATATCCTTAGAAGTCTATAGTGCAAGCCCTCAACATGTTTTCCACTATTTGGTTGGTCCTTTCAGTTTGCCCATCAGTTTGTGGATGGAATGCGATACTAAAGTTGAGTTTAGTACCCAGTGCACCTTGCAGTCCTTTCCAAAAATGAGATGTGAATCTCGGATCTCGATCCGAGACTATGGATGATGAAACTTCGTGAAGTCTTACTATCTCCTTGACATATAGGGCAGCTAGTACCTCTACTGACCACTTACTCTTTATGGCTAGGAAGTGGGCAGATTTGGTTAGTCGGTCTACAATACCCATATGGCGTCGAGTCCACCACGAGTCTTGGGTAAACCCATGATGAAGTCCATGCTGATGCTTTCCCATTTCCATTCCGGAATATCCAGCGGTCTGAGTACACCAGTAGGGCGCAGGTGTTCCGCTTTTACTTGTTGGCAAGTAAGGCAGTGAGCGGCGTGTTCAGCTACCTCTCTCTTCATGTTCGGCCACCAAAATGTTATTTTCATGTCTTGATACATTTTTGTACCTCCAGGATGTATAGTGTACTTTGTCTTGTGAGCTTCATCCATTAATCTTCTCTTCAGTTCTTCATTGTTGGGGGAACATGTCCTTCCTTGAAAGACAAGCCTTCCCTCTTCGGTCATGGCAAAGTCCGGCCTTTCGGCTAGAGTTTCCTAGATGCGAACTAAGAACGGATCATTATCTTGTTGGGTCTTGATCTCTTCCAGCATGTCGGATTGAATCTTGATATTAGCAACCAAGACTCGTTCATCACTATGTTCAATATTCAAGTCCAGCCTTGCGAATTGTTCCAGTAGTTGCATCTCGCCAAGAACTAGACTCGATACAGTCGCCCTCGGCTTTCTACTAAGAGCATCAACCACGTCATTACCTTTGCCAGGATGGTATTGGATGTTGAAGTCAAAGTCCTTCAGGTATTCCAGCCATCTTCTTTGTCTCATGTTGAGTTCCTTCTGGGAGAATAAATACTTCAGACTTTTATGGTCTGAGTAGACAGTGAATTGCTCGCCATATAGATAATGCCTCCAGATCTTCAAGGCGAAGACCATGGCAGCTACTCGAGATCATGTATAGGGTAGTTGATTTCATGTGTCTTCAGTTGTCTTGAAGAATAGACGATGACCTTCTCCTTTTGCATTAGTACACAACCTAGCCCAATTCTCGAGGCATTGGTGTAGACAGAGAAACCTTCTCCCTCTATTGGCAGAGCAAGAATGGGTGCTGAGGTAAGACAGTCTTTGAGAGTTTGAAAACTTTTCTCACACTCTTTACTCCAGGAGTATGGATTCTCCTTTCGTGTCAGACGCGTGAGAGGAACGATGATCCTTGAGAAGTCCTTGATGAACCGCCTGTAATAGCCAGCAAGCCCTAAGAAACTTCTGATTTCTGTGACATTGGTTGGTCTCTCCCAGTTGAGTACAACTTCAACTTTGGAAGGATCAACGGAGATGCCATCCTTTGAGATGACATGGCCGAAGAAGGACACTTCCTCGAGCCAGAATTCACACTTGCTAAACTTTGCGTACAGTTTGTTGTCTCGCAAAACTTGTAGTGCTATCTTCAGGTGTTCTTCATGCTCTTCTTTGGTCTTTAAATAAATGAGGATATCGTCGATGAAGACGACCACGAACTTGTGGAGGTAGGACTGATATATGTTGTTCATGAGTTGCATAAAGGCTGCAGGAGCATTGGTTAGCCTAAAAGGCATAACAACGAATTCATAGTGCCCGTACCTGCTCCTGAAAGCCATCTTGAAGATATCGTCCTCCTTGATCCTCATTTGGTGATAGCCAGATCGAAGATCAATCTTGGAGAAATATTGAACTCCAGATATTTGGTCGAACAGTTCATCGACCCTGGGCAGTGGGTACTTATTCTTGATGGTGAGTTGATTGAGTTGTTGTTAGTCGATGCAAAGCCTCATCGATCCATCCTTCTTCTTGATGAATAGCACGGGTGCTCCATATGGGGAAGTACTTGGTCTGATGAACCCCTTTTCTAATAGCTCCATCAGTTGCGTCTTCAACTCCTTTAGCTCGGCAGGTGACATCCAGTACGGTTGACGCAATACCGGGGCAGCTCCAGGGATCAACTCTATGGCACAGTTGACATCACGTTCCGGGGGAATCCCTAGCAGATCTTCAGGAAACACATTGGGGTAATCCTGGACTATGTGGATGTCTTCTATCTTAGAACCCTTCTTTTCCATGACTACAGCTGCTAGGAAAGTGATACACCCTTTCCTTATCATGTTATGGGCTTTTATGGCGGAGATTAGAGACATCCGTCTCTTATGTCTAATTCCAGAGAATGCCAATTTAGGAAAGTCACTAAAGGTAACCTTCCCTTTCTTACAGTCGACACTTGCCCCATAAGTGGACAACCAGTCGGCTCCCAAAATTACATCATAGCCTTCCATGGGCATACACACCAGGTCGACTTTTAGGTTATGGTCTTCGATCATTACATCGGCAGATGGAAAGTATTTGTTCAATTTCTCCTTCTCCCCTAGTGGCGTTGTGACAGAGAACTCACAACCCATGGATATAGGTTTTGTAGTTAGGGTATCAGCAAAGTGTTGAGATATAAATAAATGAGTGGCTCTAGTATCAAATAAAACAAATGCTGATAATGAGAAAACTTGAAGGGTACCTTCTACCACGCCACCTTCCATAGCAGGTTCCTCATCATGCAAGGCTTGCAGTCGGCCCTATTTCTTAGGCGCATTAGGGCGCCTCTCATTCTCTTTCAGCAGTGGGCACTCGGGAATGCGGTGCTCACGACTTCCGCAACGCAGACATGCGCCGACTTTCCTCTAGCACTCGTCAGCAGTGTGACCTGGCTTGTCACAATGCTTGCAGTTGCTCTTGGCTGGAGTGTTGGGTACGAAGACCTTCAGTTTCCTTTCTTGGCTGGATCCCTCCGTGATGTTGAAGGAACGCTTCTTGCCATTGGTAGGCTTAGCAGATGATTGACCCGAGGTCATTTCCTTTTTCACGAACTTCCCTTTTATACGGTCGGTGAAGTCCGTAGAACCTTCCAGTAGCTGAGCTTTCTTTACCGTCTCAGCGTAGGTCTGGATGTTGAGAGGTGCCAGTTGGGTGATGTATTGTGGCTTAAGGCCGTTGAGAAAGAGCTTAGCCTTCATTCTTTCAGTAGCTACCAGGTGTGCCGCATACCTTGCCAGTCTAGAGAATTGGGCCTCGTATTCAGCCACAGTCAGGCTCCTCTGTTTCAGAGCAGTGAATTCCACAGCCTTCCTTTCTTAGACACGCTCGGAGAAGTACTTGGAGTTGAAAGCTTCTTTAAATTCGATCCAGGTGAATTGACGGTTCTCCCTAGTTGCTTCCACTGACTCCCACCAAGCGCGGGCGTCCTGTTGCCCAGCTAGGTAGCCCAGAGGGGGGTGAATGGGACTTTAAAATTTCGGTCAATTAAAACCTGTTCACAAAAACGATTGTACAAACACACTTCGCAGATTGTTAGAGTTAGTAAAAGAAGGATAGAAGAAGCAAGGCAATCACACAAAGGACACAACAATATATCCTGGTTCGGACCTCCTTTCCACAGGAGTCCTACGTCCAGTCCCCAAGCAATCTCTTGGGATTTCACTATCTAGGATACAGTCCCCCTATGGACACTACAACACCCTGGATGCCCCACCAGGTCTTCTTCTCTTTCCCGGGCAAGAAGACAGCCCACTTCTTTTACAGGCTCAGAAGCAAACCTACTTCTTTTATAGGCTTAGAAGCTAACCTACTGGTACCCACCCCAGTGCGGTGCAGCACCCAGCCGTAGCTGGTCTTCCTTCTCTCAGAAGGGAATAACACCCTGGTACCCACCAGGTCTTCCTTCACACGAAGGGAAACAACACAGAAAATGTGTTCAAGGAACAACGCCCCTAGATCAAGCTTACACAGAGCAAGATCTGAAGCTAGGACTGAGAGGATAAAGATCTATAGAATAAGAACTCTCTCAGTACTAAAGGCTCTCTCTCAAAGCTAGACAATGGATGCAGAGAGCTAAGAGGTAGATGAAATGGAAGTGAGGCTTTGCTCTTCTTGGATGCTCGCAAAAAACTAGATCAGAATAGATGTGAGCTTTTTCTTCTTCTTTTTTTGTTGTCCTTTTTTTTCTGGAGCTTTTGTCTTGAATATATATCATTCATTTGAAATATGGACGTTGAAGTATCCGTTGTCTTCAAGCTTGGTATACGTTAGACTTCAAAGAGCTTGGAACTTGTGTTCAATGGTCTTCTTGGCCTCTCATGCACGTAGGAGAAGATCTTCTAAGATTACTTGCGTTTCCAATGTTGTAGTGGATTGCTGTCAGATGCCTGCACACATTTCAAGCTTTAAACAGTGGACAGCTGGACTATCTTTTGTTGTTAGTCAACGTTAGAAGGAATGTTCATCAGAATAGTAATGCCATTTGCTGTTCTAAAAAAAGATGTTTAAAAGAGTAAGCATGATAGTGGAAAGATATTATTTGCATGCATGCAGAGATACGTTCAGTCTTCATTAAATGCACAGCAGTCATGGAGATATGTGCGAAGACTTTGACTATTCAACGCTTTCAAAGATAAGTCATATATCAAGTCAATATAGACAAGAAATCGATGCATTTATGACTTATGAAATCGTTGAGCATTAACAAGCAAATCGTAGTACATAAGAAGTCGATACATTCATGACTTATGAAATCATTATGATCAAGTCAATTTAGCTAAATCGTTGTAAGACATAACCAAATCGTTATGTTTACTGAAGAAATTGTTGTGGAGAGCAAATCGTTGTTCTCACAAAGAAATCAATGTAAACAAATCGTTCTGGTCTCTTTACAAATTGTTCTGAGAGCGAATCGTTATGGCTATAAAAGGAATCGTTCTAAGATCTATTTCTTAACAAATCGTTATGGCCACTTAAGAAATCGTTGTGAGATCGATTTCTTAACAAATCGTTATGGCCACTTAGCGAATCGTTCTGAGATCGATTTCTTAACAAATTCTTAACAAATCGTTATGGCCACAAAGCGAATCGTTCTGGCACATATAAATTTGGCACTTGAAGTGAAATCGATGTATATGAAATTAGACATCGACTTTATCATTTTAGTGCACCATAAAATAATCATAATATTCATGAAATAATCTAATCATAAATTTTGTTAGCACCAAAATATGAGGGTAATAAAAGAGTGGTTCAACTCGTCCTTCTCCAGTTGAAAAGTGGCTAGCAGCAGCTTATCTCCTGCTGCACATTGCATGACATGGAAAATCCTTTCCATTTCTTTCAGCCAGTGTTCTGCTTCATCCGGATCCGTGGATCCACTGAACCTAGGCGGGTTCAGACTTCTGAAGTTTCGATGCAGATCGCCTGCACCGGTATGATTACCCCCAACTTGGGTAGCTTGCATGATGGCACGAGTCAACTCTTGGATGGTTTGTTGCATGCCCCTCATTTGAGCACGTTCAGCAGTCATCTTGATTGCTTAGTTCCTACAAAAGAATATTTATTGTCATGATATCGATGTGAGATTTAATTTGTGCGTGTGTGAGTTTATTTTAGCTAGTTACCCCTGGCTCTAACCACCTCTCACATAGGTAGGATAATTGACTCTAGTCGAGGCAGGTTAACCTAGATCAACCTATACTTAAGAATAACCTAGGCTCTGATACCATAAAACTGTCACGCCCCGACGCGGAATATCGGAACGCGAGGCAGCTGCAAGTAAATGGGTACAGAGCAAGAACTAGACATCAAACTATTGCACAATGAATAATACTAAAACGAATACCTTTCATTAATAACTTTCCAAATGTCTAGTTACAACCACTAATATCAGAGCCATTCTATAGGGCCCAATTACATTGAAATAAAGTAAAAGACTAACTAAGATTCTATCATAGTACTAGGACGCTAGGGCACTCTTCACATCACTCCTGGTCGTTCCCATCCTCTTAAGTGTATAGTTCATCCTCGGTCTCACCTGAGAACACAATGACAAATAACGCAGGGTGAGCGATAACGCCCAGTAGGACTTAAATCTCAATAATCAAGCAGGCTTTAAATGATTAATGTATTAAAGGTAGAGTAACTAATGATAGAGTGAGAGAGTCAAGTAAAGTGAAAGATAACATGATAGCACGTGAGCAAAATAGCACAGGTTTCCAGATATATCACGAGAGTCGAGTATAGCACAAAATAACAAGATGGCCATAGCACAAATAGCACAAAAATATAGCAATAGCACAACGAGTATAGCATAGCACTTTGCTGTCAACAGACAACGAGAGAATATAGCACTTTTGATTGTCATTAGATTAATCTAGATAGTATGGCACTTGGATGTAATGCCGACATCCTGATCATTTAACTCCCATGGGCAAATGTCACTTTCGGGCGCTCTCCCCAAGACCAGATCGGGCCCCATTGCGCTGGCATTGGTTATATTGTTTTATCTTTAGACAATCAGTCAATGGCCAATATAAAGTACCAAGGAAATAGATGAGAGCACTAGATGAATAGACGAGATAGTAGAGAGTATAGATGAGAGCTAGTGGACATTGTACGTAACACGTCGAGTAAACAGGTGATAGTAACAGTTGTACAACACACGCACTTGGTGTTGGCAGTCAGGTGGAACTCACGACCCTACCACTGGCCATGTTAAGCACAGGTCCAGAGGTCCGACGTGATTCACGATAAGAGCGAACTTCTAATAGCCGTTTGGATCTTATTGATCCCTAAAGGGGTAATAGGTGTTAGGGTACAACCGGCTCGTCGACCATGTGGAAATCCATGGACAGAGGAGACTTACGGAGGCCTTGAACAAAGACTCACTAGTTCGGCAGAAGGAGTATCCATCGGAGAGTTCGTCCAAGTCAAGAAAGAGGGTAATTATGGAAACAAGTGCTCGACGTTCTAGAGGAGTTCTAGAATAGTGGAGCGTCGAGATCGATGTTTCAAAACAACGAGAAAATCGAGGACAAGTTCATTTATAATTAAGGCAATTTAATTGTATAAATTACCAGATAGATTATATCACATGTTCATGCCAATTAAGCCACATTTGGATGGTTCGAGTGTGTGCATGTGACATGAAATCATAGATGGAAATTAGTCGTGTGTATGTATTTTAAATCACATATAAAAGTTCAATTTATATTAAGTGCATTTACTGCCGGTATAACTGAGATTAAAGGGTATAAGCACACTAGGCAATTAGAGCATTACAAATCAAGGTTTTCTTGTAAAAATCCTGTGATCGCGACGAACACTTGTAAGGATCGCGACGGGGTCGGATCAGAACGTGACAGTACCTTGTAAGGATCGCGACATGCTTGTCTGATCAGGCACTGAGAACGCGATAGAGACCTGTAAGGAACGCGATAGAGACCTGTAAGGAACGCGACAGACTGTTCAAACCAGGCACAGGGATCGCGACAGTGATGCCTGTTGCGTTCAGAACGCGACTGGCAGACTGTCGCAATCAGATCTTAGAACGCGACCTATCGGGCCGTCGCATTTTGGTGGTCTGTGCCTGAGTACGACAGGGATCAGACATGTCTTGGATTGCGGACCAGACTTTCCCTTTTTTGACACAAGGTTGTTCTAATACTAAGAACAAATTGTATGGTATATGAAAAATCACGAAACCAGTTTTAAACAGATCCAGACATGCATGGGAACTTCTAGTAAATCAAAATCGGAAAAAAATGAAGGTTTCAACATGGTTTAATAAAGAGTATTCAGGATGAACATAGAATTGTGTACAGTTGGGATCAACGAATTAATTCACATGATAGGGTGGATGGAAATTAGGGCTTTTAGGGGCAAATGAAACCTAACATCCATCAGAATCTTCAATAAAATTTTCATGGCACGAGATTAAGTGTAGAAGGAGAACAAGATTTAATAAGGGGGTTCGGGGTCAAGACAAGTGCAGAACTTCAAAAATTAAGAAGTAAATATTGACTTGATGATAAATCATGAAACTTGAGGGTATTGCTCATGATGATGGGAAGAACCTACAATTTAAACTTTATAGTTTATGCTTGTGAGAATGCCTACCTTGACTCGATTTTCTCTCCTAGGGCTAGAACTTGAAGAACTCGGGATGAAGCTTGAGAGAGACTTCTTCTCCACGAATTCCCCTCCTTCTAGACTCCTTCCCACGTCCAGCAATCCCTTGGCACGAACTAGGGCCGGCCTTGGGGCAAATAAGAGAGTATTTAAGCTCTTTCCCTTTCAATTTCCTAATAGGACTCAAATTTCTATTAATTTCGAGATTTCTTATTCTCTACCTTCCTTCTAAGCCTTCCTCATCCTAATTGGGTTGGGAAGAGAGCTAAATTTGTGGCCAAGCAATTAGGGTAAGTTTAGGATTCCAAATCCAACTCAAATCACTTATTTTAATGCATTAAATACCCTCTTTTTATTTAAGTAATATTTTAGTTACGAATTTAGGGTATTTTTGTAATATTCCCCTTTTTATAAATCCAATTTTGGCCCACTAAACTCCAATGGTCCATTTATTAAAGCCCATTACTTCTTTTCTTTTAATGGGTTTTAGTAATTTCTTTTTCCATTAATTTCCTATTTAATTTATTTTCTTTTATTTAATCTTCTAATAAATTTAATTAGTTTTCTTTTTATATTATTAAATTTTTATTTTCAAAAAATCCAGGTTCCTATAGCACCCCAACTTCATTTTTCTGAGGTGCCTCACAAACAATCATCCGATCAACTCACCCAAGCACTCTTGGCGAAGGTTAGTAGATTGGAACAAGATCTTAAGAGGGTGTCCGCACCCAAGGACTCTCTAGAACTGGCCCTTACTTCTATGCGAGTCTTCTATCTTCCTCTCTCCGAGCTGCCCGTCTACCACCGCTACAACGGCACCGGCAACCCTTTTGTCCACATCAAAGAATTCATGTATGAATCGTCCTTCTGACAGAATGATAATAGAGCACTAGCATTCCTCTTCAGAAGATCTTTAGATGGTCCTGCCTTGGAGTGGTTCTACTCTCTAGAATCCACTAACGGAGAGGATTTTGTTGTTGTGAAAGAAAGTTTGTACAAAAGTACAGAGACCGGGTTGGTCCTTCCTTGTCTATCACAGACTTAACGGCTGAAAAAAATGAAGGCGGATGAGGACTTCCTACACTATGCTGATAGGTGGAGAGCAATGGCAGAGAAGTTAAGGGATCCGTTGTCTGAGTCTGAACAAGTGAAGATGATCACTGCAAATGCTACACCATAATTCGGACACATTCTAGCTATGAATAATTGAATACCATGGAAGAGCTGTATGAGAGAGTTAGATACATCCAAACACAGTTGAAAGACTCTCCCATCATGGCAATGTTTGAACCAAAAGCTAGAACAGTCAAGAAGAATAATGGCAATCCCCAAGTTGGTGGTCCCACGACTGAGAGGGTTATTCATAATGAGCAAGTGAGTGCTATGGGCAACCCGAACTCCACTCCATACTGCACAAACCCCAACCCAAGGCCTCAACAACCACATTACCAACAACAATCACAACAGACATCGTTCAAGCCTAGTAACCAAGCTCTAGGTGCTTGTTTTAGACCATATAGTGCATTATGCATTTGAAAACATGATTAGGATGGTCTATGTCTTTAAAGTCGGGAGGTTGTTCAACATAGACATCCTCTTTTATAAAACTATTTAAGAATACAGATTTCACATCTATTTGAAATAATTTTAAATTACATGCAGATGCATATGCTAGTAAAATTCGAATAGCCTCAAGTCTAGCTACTGGTGCATAGATTTCATCAAAATCTATGCTCTCCTCTTGAGAATAGATTGAGCTACCAGTCTAGCCTTATTTCTAATAATGACACCAGCCTCATCCTTTTTTTTTGAACACCCATTTGGTGCTAATAACAAGATGATCTGATGGCCTAGGCACAAGGGACCAAACTTGATTTCTCTTGAACTGAATTAGTTCATCTTGTATGGATAGAATCCAAGATTCATCAGTCAGTGCTTCATTAACTGTCTTAGACTCAATTTGAAAAACAAAAGCTAAATAATCACATGGAATAATGTTACCTTTGGTTCTTACCCCAACAATGGATCTCTAATGATATTTTCTTTTGGATGATTCTTCTTGTATCTCCATTCCCTAGAAAGATCCTTATGGATTAGATCTTTTTGTTGTAGTTCTTCCAGAGGTAGATCTTCATTATCCTTGATAGATACATCTTGCATTTTCTCGGATAGTTCCTTCGTACCTTCATCATCAATAACAATTTCCTTTCTCAAGAAGGGTTAGATTCATCAAATATAACTTGTAAAGTTTGTTCAATTAATAGACTTCTTTTATTAAAAACACTATATCCTTTGGGTTTAGAAGTGTAACCCAGAAAAATACCTTCATCAGATTTTGGATCCAGCTTACCAATATTTGTCTTACCATTGTTGTGAATAAAGTAAGGACATCCAAATATCTTGAGATGACTGATCTTGGGCTTCCTCAGCTTGTACAACTCATATGCTGTCTTCTTTAGTATAGGCCTTATCATAGCTCTATTGATTATGCAGCATGTTGTATTAACTACCTCTGCCCAAAAATATCTTGGCAAGTTGTATTCAGATAGCATGGTTCTTGCCATATCTAATAATGTTCTATTTTTACTCTCAGCTACTCCATTTTGTTGTGGTGTTCTTGGTGCTGAGAAATTGTTATCGATTCCTAGATCATTACAGAATTCTGCTAACCTGTCATTATGAAATTCTCCTCCATGATCAGATCGAAGACTTATAATATTAAACTTTTTATCTTTCTGAACTAACTTGCTGAAATTGACAAATGCTTCAAAAGTGTCATCTTTGTGTTCTAGAAATGAGACCCATATATATCTTGAGAAATCATCAACAATAACAAATCCAAAATTTTTGCCACCTAGACTGGTAGTCCTCATAGGTCCAAATAAATCCATGTGGAGTAGTTCTAAAGGCTTGGATGAGGTGACAATTGTCTTTGATTTGAAGGATGTTTTGACATGTTTTCCCTTTGCACATGGTCCACAAATTTTATTAAGTCTTGAGTTAATCTTAGGTAAGCCTTCCACTAAGTCATGCTTGATGAGCTTTCTGATTCCATCCAGAGTAGCATGACCTAATCTCCTGTGCCAAAGTTATGCATTTTGCTCTTTACTTGCCGCCAAGCGTACATTTTGACCTTTCAGATCTTCCAAACGTAAAACATATAGATTTCTTTCTCTATAGGCTTCGAAGACTGTTATTCCTTTCTTGATGATTAAACATTTGGATTCTTGGAACTTGACTTGATGATCCTTGCCGCATAACTGACTTATGCTAATCAAGTTGTATTTGAGACCTTCAACACAAAGTACTTCTTTTATCAATGTCTTTTCTTTGTTTTCAACATATCCACAACCAATTACTGCCCGTTTTCCATTGTCTCCACATGTCACAGTTCCTTCTTCAGTCTTGATAGATGAAAATAGTTTCTTGTTGCCTATCATATGCCTTGAGCAACTACTGTCTAAGTGCCACTTTGATGCTCTAAGACTTTCTGCAAATATATCAATGAGATTTTGGTACCCAAGTTGTAGTGCCCTAAAATTTTCATTGAAATGTATAATGCAATCGTGTATGTTTTTCTGCATTTAGTTGTATGCTATTCTGTGTTGAACTTGGCGTCAACATCTTCTGACGTTGACTACTGTTAGCGGCATGATCGTTTGCCGTTGACTGTCTATTAACGACAGTGTATTGTGTCATTTATTATCTTCTGGAATAATTGGTTTTTCGGGCAAGTAAGTTGACGCCATGATCGATGGACGTCTACATCATGGTCGACGACAACATGGGTTGATGTTAACCTGACTTGTCTATTTTTGTTGTTACCGTTTTGGGCAAGAGATTGCAGGCCGTTTCCATGCATTTAAGAGGGAGATTTGGTGCGTTTATGATCCAATGGCTAGGATTAAGTTTGGGCTAAGTGTAGGGATCCTTATAAGACCCGGTTTTGGCCTTTGGGGGAGATTTTCGCATTGCTTTGGAAGAGAGAAAAGGCAGGCCGAGAGAAGGGTTTCAGAGCTTTGTTCAGGCAATCTGAAGCGTGCTGGACCAAGGAGGATCATCAAGCATCGAGGTCTGAAGCTTCTCCAAGCGGGAGAGCTGTGCTAGAAGCTGGTGTTGGGCGATTGAAGTCGGGGAGGAGGACTGCCTTGTAGCCAAGGCGGGCGTCTTCGAATCCATTTTTGTCACTCCAGAAGGAGTAGAGGCAAGTGACATGGGGGATCAGTTTAGGATAGTTTAATCTTTAGATTTATTATTTTTATAGATTTTTAAACCATCGAAATAACATGTGGGAAGGGTTGTAAGTTCCGTGTTTTCTAGACGAATGAATTTAACGTCCATATCGATTGCCGTCTAGTTTATGTAAACAACAGGATCGACCGCCGTTGATTTCTTGTAAACGACATATGTATGGACGTCTACTATATGTTAACGACGCTATGTGCCACCGTCTACTGATATTAACGATAGGATATATGGCCGTTGACCTGGTGTAAACGCCACATATTTGGCCGTTAAGTTTATCAGTGCTATATTTTCTGCAATTTGATTATATTTGCTCAATTGTAAATCATGCATGTATGAAGTATTCGGCCAGGGTATATTCTATGTGATTCAGTGTTGTTATACTATGGACAAGACATTGCAATGATGAATAGGCTATATGTATATATATGTATGGTTGTTCTTTTGGATTTGAACTGAATTGGTAAAAGAAATATGAAAAGATACAAACATGATCCATGTTGTATTGCTGAAATTAGAGACTGTCCTACTGTTAGTTGGAACTATAGATCCACTGTATTCAATTCTTGTATATCAATTGCATAATTTAATCACTGTTGTACCATGTTAAGTAGCTCAGATTTATGAAGATTAATTATGCAAAATATTTTACAGAGCTCAGAAAATCATGAAATTTGGCATGTCTATAGTATGATCTGAATCAGAATTACTGTCAAAATTTCGGGATTTTTAGATCACTGTGCATACTGTTATGATTTTCCAAATGATAAATGTATATAGAATTCAATGAATATGACAATGTATATACATGATGATTTTGATAAAAGTAGAACCATGATAGGTTGCTGTATTACAATAGAGTTTAATTTCAGAACTGAGAAAGTCATGCTATGTGATGTTGCATTATCATCTTAATAAATTATGCATGAATGTATGAAAGAACATGATAGAATTGTATGAAAATGTAAATTGCATGAGTGCATACATGTTAATGCATCTGAACTGAATTGGCCAATAAGACATTGCTATGATAGAGATAACTACAAGGAACTACATCATGGAATGCCCCTATGGTAATGGTTCACCTACATGAAATGACTACATGAATCTGTGGGCAGCGGATTGAAATCCTGGAGGTAGACATGTTCTACTGGTTAAGGTGGGAAGGACTTTCCCCGGTATTGCGCAATAACCTAGACTTCATCACTACTTTGCCTAGGTGATAAGTGAATGACTACATGCTACATGATCTCTATTAATAGTATGGGCTATGTCTTGGCAACTACATGAACTAAATGACTACATGAACTACATGTCTACATGATACATGATCTACATGCTACATGCCACATGAACTACATGTCATTTGTTTTACATGCTACATGTTAAATTGACTCCTTGCTACATGATGAATTATTACATGTTACATGATATAGATTAAAAGAACTTGAAATTGTTTACATGTTGCATGACATTAGATATATACCATTGAAATTTGATTACATGCCATGCCATATGAACATATTTTAGATCGATTGCTATAATGTGAGATGTAAGTTATATATATTACATGAATTGTTCTATTTCCTTGATAAAAACTATGCTATGTAAAGAATGATTGCTAAATGATTTAGAACATGTGATAGGAAGAACTATATGATATTAAGAATGTGAAAGAAATATGTTACCATGTTTTAAACCTAATATATATTATATCTTGAACTGTCTTTCTTGTAGACTCACACTTGATTAACATTTCAGGAGAGACTGAGGATACCCAGGAGTTAGTGCACTCTGACTCGGAGCGTGAGGATGTGGAGATTTAGTGCTTTTCTTTGTGTGTGCTTGAGAGTTTATGTATGTGAGAATAAGATGTACTTTGAATTTTATGCAATTGGACCTATGAACTGTAATAATTTGGACTATTGTTATCTTTCCTTTATGTTTTACACTTAGTATTTGGATATGATGTTGATTGAGAAATTTGGTTCCATGTTCTGTTGCCACTTGTTGGAATTAAATTGTCATTTATGTATGTCTCAATCTGTGCCGTCTATTGTTGGATATGTTCTACTGTAATACCTCTATTGGATCCAATGTGAGTTGGAATAACTGTATTGGGTCTAAGAGGGGCGTTACAGAGATTGGTATCAGAGAGTTCCAGGTTGAGCATGTACATAAATGGAATATCAACATTGTGTTCATATTCTTAAGTCTACATAAGGAATTAGTCCAAGATTTATGTAGAATAATAGGTTATTATAATAAATGCTTATTTTGCAGACTATGGCTACCCGTGGACGTAGAGGAGCAGGCCCGAGCTAGGGTGTTGAGTCAACGGGAGGTTCACAGGCTCCAGCTCAGCAGGCACATGACAAGACATACGTACCTTTGCCACCCCCACCACCACCTGTGGATTATGGAGCATTAATGCAAGGATTGGTACACGCGATGCAGACTCAGGCACATACAACAGCTGCTTTGCAAGCGCAAGTGCAGGCTCAGGTTAGTAGATAGGAAGTGTTATCCAAGGTGTTGAATGGAAGAATTCATCAAAGAACTTGACATGGATATAGGCGCAAGCACCTGCTCATGAGGCAGGCATTGGTGGTGTGTCAATGATGGAGCGGTTTAGGAGGATGACCCCGCCTTTCTTTAAGGAGGAGAGTGATCCTGTCATGGCGGAGAGTTGGCTTCGGGAGACGGAGAAGATCTTTCATGCTATCCGATGCGCGGAAGAGGAGAGAGTGACTTTAGCTACTTATATGCTACAGGTAAAGAATAGTTTTAGAAGGTTATGTATGTTGTTCGTGGTGCACCCTTAGATGTATCTACCTTCTTTTGCAGGAGCGTGCTGATGTGTGGTGGTCGTCAGTACTATGCACACAGTTCGGGGATGGAGCTATGGAGGTTACATAGGCTGAGTTCATCCGACTGTTCAGGGCGAAGTACATTCCGGAGCATGTGCAGGATCGCATGGAGCAGGAGTTTCTAACATTGACCCAAGGGTCAATGAGTGTGCTTGAGTATGAGGCGAGATTTGGGGAGCTATCCAAGTATGCGCCCCACATTGTGACAGATGAGCGGAGAAAAGTGAAGAAGTTCATCATGGGGTTGAAGCCGTCCCTGAGGACTAGACTGGTAGCTTTTGGGCATCGATCTATGGAGGAGGCTTTGTCAGCGGCATGCATGCAGGAAGTTGAGATGGAGGTGTACCTGGAGGAGAAGAGGGCTTCTTTGAAGAGGCCTGGATCAGCATTTCAGCGGCAGGATAAGAAGAAGAAGGCCCCAACATTTCAGCCTAGGGTAGTGATACTAATGAGAGTGGCTGCACCGACACCGGGTGGAGGCACAGTTGCAGAAAAGCTCTTGTGTACTCAGTGTGGGAAGTGTCATGGAGGAGAGGTCTGTTGGGTTACTTCTGGTAGATGCTTGAGATGTGGTGACAAGAACCACAAGATCTGAGATTGTCTGAAGATGGTGCAGTAGACTGTAGCGGCAGCAGCACCAGCAGCAGCTAGACTGGCACCGAGAGCAGTAGGGAGACCGAGGGCTCAGGCTCGAGTGTTCGCTTTGGAGAGAGACGAGGCAGAGTTGGCGGAGCACATCACAGAAGCTACAATTTTGATTATGAGAATGCATGCTCGAGTTTTGTTCGATACTGGTGCTACGCATAGCTTTATTTCCGAGAGGTTTGTGAAGGTTTTGATGAAGGAGAGTGGCTTGGTTCCGGAAGTGTTGGAGGTTCCCTTGTCTGTTCATACTCCATCCAGGACTATGATGACTGGGCAGTGTTTTTCTTCTCTTCATCTAAATATTGAGGAGCGGATTTTGCCTGGTAGCTTCTATCTGTTGAAGATGAAGGATTACGATGCTATTTTGGGCTTAGACTGGCTCGATGAGCATTATGCCCTTATGGATTGCAGGAGGAAGATTATCATTTTCTGGATTCCTAGTGAGGAGGAGTTTGTTCATCCCTTACCCAATAATATGTCGGGTAAGTTCATGATTTCAGCTCTGAAGACAGCCTGGATGTTGAGCAAGGGTTGTGATGGCTTTCTTGTTAGTGTGGTGGTATCCGAAGATTTGAAGAAGGTCTTGTCCATGGAGGATATTGATATTGTTTGGGATTTCAGTGATGTCTTTCCCGAGGATTTGTCTAGTTTGCCCCCTGCAAGGGAGATCGAGTTTGGTATTGAGTTAGTACCTGGCACATCACCTATTTCTATTGCTCCTTATCGTATGACACCAGTGGAATTGGCAGAATTGCGGAAGCAACTGCAGGAATTGCTTGATAAGGGTTTTATTCGACCAAGTGTATCACCTTGGGGAGCACCTGTACTCTTTGTGAAGAAGAAGGACTGGTCGATGAGGCTGTGTATTGACTATCACAAGCTCAATCAAGTGACTATTAAAAACAAGTATCCTTTACCTCGTATTGATGACTTGTTTGACCAGTTACGTGGAGCTTCGGTGTTTTCTAAGATCGATCTTCGTTTTGGCTTTCATCAACTCCGAATCAAGCTGGAGGATGCTTCTAAAACGGCTTTTAGGATGAGATATGGTCATTATGAGTTCCTAGTCTTGCCCTTTGGTTTGACAAATGCTCCAGTAGTTTTCACGGACTTGATGAACAGGGTCTTTCGGCTGTATCTCGATTCTTTTGTGGTGGTTTTCATTGATGATGTGCTGATCTACTCACCAGATGTGGAAACTCATAGAGAGCATTTGAGGATTGTGCTGGAAGTCTTGAGGGAGCACAAGTTGTATGCCTTCTGGATGAAGGAAGTCCATTTCATGGGGCATGTCATCTCTGGAAATGGAGTGTCTGTGGATCCGGCTAAGGTGGAAGCTGTCCTTGACTGGAAGACACCGAGATCATCTGTTGTCATCAGGAGTTTTCTTGGCTTGGCTGGCTATTATAGAAGATTCATTGAGGGTTTCTTTTCTATTGCGGCTACCTTGACAAGGGTGACTAGGAAGGGAGTTAAGTTCAAATGGTCAGAGGCTTGTGAAAGGAGTTTCCAGGAGCTGAAGACTCGATTGACCTCAGCGCCAGTGCTTGTGTTACCCAATGGTGTGGATCCTTTCTCTATCTACACGGATGCTTCGAAGATTGGATTGGGTTGTGTTCTTATGCAGGGAAGTAGAGTTGTGGCATATGCTTCTAGGCAACTCAAGGAGCATGAGCGTAATTACTCAACTCATGATTTGGAGCTGGCAGCGGTGGTCTTTGCTTTGAAGATTTAGAGACACTATCTGTATGGAGTCAGATTTGAGCTTTTCTCAGACCACAAGAGTCTCAAAACAAAGATGGAACAGTCCTCCTCTAGAGTGGGCCAGTAAAAGCCTTGCCTAAGGATCTTCTTGGCAAGTATTTGGCTATTCACATGGCCACCACACACACCTGAATGAGCCTCCTCAACAACGTTCAACACTTCATCATCATCCAAGCATCTGAGTAAAACTCCAGTGAGTCCCCTTCTATAGAGCGTATTTCCAACCAGAGTATACTTCTAGGATAGCCTCCTTATGACTTTCTTCTCATCACTTGTGGCTTCCTCAGAGTATGTCTGATTTCTATAGTACCTTGCTATCTCATAGTACCATGGCTTCTCCTCATCCTCCAATTTCTCTTCTAGCTCCACTAACATGATTTCTATCTTGCCCTTCCTTTCTATCTTCTTCAACATCTCTTCTTTAATCCATAGAAAGATGGGGTCTTGAACAGCAGGAGTATTACGGCATGCAATTTGAATGCTATCAAAATCCCCGAGATAGCTCATATGCATGGTCGCACCGATAGTGGCAAGGGCATCTGCTAGGAGATTTTGATGACGAGGGACATGGACAAAAATAAGCTTGGAGAATAGCTTGGCATAGGCTGAGGCAAGTTCTTGATAAGGCTTGAGTTTTGGATCCCGAGTGTGGTATTTGGTGAGCACTTGGCATAAGACCAGTTGACTATCACCTACAATTCGCAGATGGGTGACACCATAGAAGTCGGCGTACTCAAGGCCAGCCAACAAAGCTTCATATTCTGCTATGTTATTTGTGGCAGGAAATTCTAGCTTATAAGCCTGTGGAATGGTGACACCCTCCGGTGATAGAAGAGCAATCCCGATACCCTTTCCATGAGAGTTCAGAGCTCCATCGAAATATAACGTCCACATAGGATCAGATTGGCTAAGGGACATTAATTCCTCATCTGAAAACTCTGAACAAACATGATCAAATTGTGGAATAGGGTGATGAGTGAGATGTTCTGCTATGGCATAGCCTTTGATGGATTTCTGCTGAATGTAGATGATAACAAATTGGGAGAGAAAGCTTTGCCAACGTGCTAGCCTATCAGTAAGAACAGTTTTTTCAAGAAGGAATTTGATAGGATTCATTCAGGCGATGAGATGGACCTCATGAGCATGAAAGTAGTGCTTCAATTTCTGCACTACCCATACGAGAGCGGCACATGTCTTCTCCATTGCTATGTACCTTTGCTCGCAGGGGTTGAGAAGCTTAGACAAATAGTATGCTGCCCTCTCCTTGCCTTCTTCATCCACTTGTGCAAGGACAACTCGTACCGAGTCTTCCAGGACAGATACATAAAGAATGGGTGGTTTGCCTGGAGTCGGCGGCCTCAGAACAGGGGGATTAGCCAAATACTCCTTAAGTCTGTCAAAAGCCGCCTGACACTTCTCGTCCCAATGGAATTCGACTCCCGGCTTGGTGAGGTCGTAGAAGGGTCTAAACCTCTGCAAATGTTGGGAGACGAACCGGCGAAGAAATTGCAACCTCCCGATTAGTCCTCGAACTTCCTTCAAATTCTTGGGAGGGGGCATCTCTCTTATTGCCTTTGCCTTGTTGGGATCAATCTCTATGCCCCTCTTGCTCACAATGAAACCTAAGAACTTTCCCAATGATACACTAAATACACACTTCTTGGGGTTCATTTTCAACTGATATTCTCTTGACCTCTGCAGGACCTTTGTTAGAACCCCGGGATGCTCAGCCATTGTTCTCGATTTTACCACCAGGTCATCCACATACACCTTAATATAAATATGGATCATATCATGAAAGATAGCCATCATAGCTCTTTGGTTAATAGCTCCAGCATTCTTAAGTCTAAATGACATGACCACATAACAATAAGTGCCCCATGGTGTAGTGAATGAGGTCTTCTCCTGGTCTTCCTCAGCCATCTTAATTTAGTTGTACCCTGAGAAGTCATCCATGAAGGAGAGAGTTTCATACCCAGCCGTGTTATCTATGAGCATGTCGAGGTGAGGCAATGAGAAATCATCTTTCGGACACGCACGATTGAGGTCCCGGAAGTCAATACAAATTCTTACTCTTCCATCTTTCTTCATGACCGGGATGATGTTCGCCACCCAATTTGGATAAAGTACGACTCTAATAAATTTGGCTTTGTGGAGCTTGTCGACCTCATCTTTCATTTTCAAAGCCATTTGTGGGTGGAAACACCTCAACAGCTATTTAATGGCAATGGATCCTGGCTTAAGTGTAAGATGGTGTTCAACAAGCGCGGTGTCCAAGCCTAGCATATCCTCATAGCTCCATGCAAACGTGTCCTTATACTCTCTGAGAACCTCGATAATTGCCTCCTCTTCAGCCGGTGATAAATTGCTGCTTATGAGGACGGTCCTAGGGTTTTCCTCGATTCCCAAATTGATTTCCCTGGTAGTTTCTTCTACAGCAACTAACGGTTCATCAAATCTTTTCACTCCACTTGAGAATGCGTCAGCCTCGTCCTCAAACTCTTCATCACCTTCTTCAATCGGGTCGTCATCATCCATGATTTCATAGACTCCGAACCCATCATCAATTAGGCACAACGACTGCTCATATTCCATATCCGGCAACTGCAAGGACTTTTCTACAAATTCTGGAATAGCTAGACATGCCTTACATCTAGGGTCTAGATCAACGAGGAATCGATGTGGAACCCTCCTATCCTTGTACTTCTTCTTGGAAACTACCCCTAGCTTATTGCTACCCTGACCTAGACTCTCACTACCTGAATCTACAGCAGGGGGTGGAGGAGTAGGAAAAGTAGTAAAAGAAGATTCTCACGTGGGGGAAGGTGGAGAAGGAGTAAAAGCAGTAAAAGTCCCCTGCGTGGAGGGGGAAGGAGGTCTCTGCATGGAGGGAAATAGGAGATCGGTTATGGGACCGGGGAGGAGTGGCCCGTAGGTTGGGGCACATTCGGTGGAGAGGTAAGAAGTCTCCTCGATGGAGACGATAGAATCATCCATTGAAAAATTGGCAGTGTTTTTGGAGATTTTTGTTGTTATTTTGATTTTTTTTATTTTTATTGAACATGCAAAGGGAAAGAGGGCAAGGTGAGATCGCCAATCTAGAAAGTTGAGACACGAGCGTGTGCTCGAGAGGAGGGCGATTGGGGAGGAGAGGGAGTTAGAGGTGAGCGCCTGCTCAGGG
>CM024764.1:50733798-50811215 GCA_014218235.1 Colocasia esculenta | reverse complement strand
CAACCTCCTTGCAGCAGGGGGACGCCGGATCCAGGTCTCAGATTTGAGGGTTCTAAAATGGGTTTTTCTCACAGCTCACCTAGGGTTTTTCTCTTCTCTATTTCTCCTCTTGCAAGGTGAAGTGAGAAGTGGGAGAGGTCAAATTCGGGTTCAGACCTAATGAGAGCCCCTCACCCACTCACCATACCGATTTGACAAGCTGAGAGCCGTTGGGGGACATCCCCCCAATGGAGGCCATGCCTTGCTCCCGGATTTTCTGGCTCTGCAACGCATGCAGGTCAGAGAAGTTGGCGTCCATATCGCTGGACGCCGGAGTTAGTGTTGGCGTCCAGGTCTGGACGCTGACACCAGATAAACGGCCTAGGGTTGACGCCAAGGTGGCCTTCGGCCAGAACCCTAATTTATGCAGAAAACCATGCATACCAAGCATATATACATGCAATATACCTATGGTATTGTATCCACACTATCATCATGCAATACATACATTATTTATGTTTAATATAAACACATGCATACGTAATTATACTAATTAATACGTACGTAAATATGTACATACACACACAAGCATAAACATACATACATAATTGCAAATAATGCGACGGAAATTAGAGGGCCTTACATTCAATAATGAAGTCATCTTCTTCATTACTTTGAGGAATCCTGCAAGATGTAGTGTCATCAGTTTGATATGAATTTTCATCAAAAACTACATGTGGAGATTCTTCCACAGTTTTATTCTTGAGAATGTAAACTCTATAAGCTCTATAAATTTTTGAATAACCAAGGAAAATGGCTTCATGACTTTTGACATCAAATTTATCAATATTTTCTTTATTGTTGTTATGTACAAAGCACTTGCAACCAAAAACTCTAAAGTAAGATAAAGTTGACTTTTTGTTTTTCAAAAGTTCATAGGAGGTTTTTCTGATTTTTGGTCTGACCAATGCTCTGTTCAAGATGTGATTTGCTGTGTTCACAGCTTCAGCCCAGAAGGATTTGAGCAAATTACTTTCCAAGAGCATGGACCTTGCCATTTCCACAAGAGTTTTGTTCTTTCTTTCCACAATTTTATTTTGTTCTGGAGTTCTTAGAGAAGAGAATCTGTGAAAAATGTTTAGTTCAGCATATAAATCAGAAAAAGCTTTGTTCTCAAATTCACCCCCATGATCAGTCAAAATGGATTTTATTTTGTGTGAAAATCCCATTAAGGCAGTGTTACAAAATTTTCTGAATTCTTGACAAGTATCACTTTTATGGAATAGAAATATAACCCAAGTGTATCTAGTAAAATCATCAATGATGACAAATCCACATCATTTGCCACTAAGACTGAGAATTCTCGTTGGCCCAAAAAGGTCCATATGAAGTAATTCTAGTGGCTTAGAAGTGAGTACATCATTGAAAATTTTAAAAGATTTTCTGGTTTGTTTTCCTTGAGCACATATCCCATAAAGTTGATTTTCAACATTTAGAAAAGATTCAGGAAGTCCTTTAACCAGATTTAGCCTTAAGAGTTTATTTATAGTGTTGAAACTTGCATGACCAAGTCTCTTGTGTCATGTCCATGCAATTTCATTTTTATTAGCAACCAAACAGATGTTTTCAGCAAAGTTTTTATCAAGATTGATCATGTAGACATTGTTTTATCTTTTTCCAAAGAATTTTATTTGTTCAGATGAATAATCAAGTATTTTGAAAAAGTTTGATTCAAAAACAACTTTGTGACCCTTGTCACACAATTGGCTAATGCTCAAAAGATTATAATCCAAACCATCAACTAACATAACATTTTTCAATTGACTTGAGGAGGATTTACCAACCTTTCCAGATCTAATTATTTTCCTTTTATTTTTACCTCTAAAAGTAACATATCCTCCTTCCTTTTCAATCAGCAATGAGAACTTTGTTCTGTCTCCAGTCATGTGTCGTGAACACCCAGTGTCAAGAAACCACACATTGGAGCTGGGTGCATGACCTTCCTGCACAGATCAGATTAGAGAAGAAAAGATTTTGGTACCCAAACATTGTTGGGACCATCAGTTTGTTTGAACAGAAATACTAAGTCTTTTCTGATCCATACTTGAGTTGTTTTTTGTTTTTGTTTTATCTCTGAAATGATTTCCCTTTTTGACATTTTAACATTCTGATTTGGAATGAAAACACCAGTGTTTTTCCTTTCATAAGCAGGGAAATTATACATTTTGAAATGATTGTTCATGTATGGAAATCCTGACAAAAAATTCTGTTGATATCTTGGAAACTTTGAATAGAAAGATTGTGAATGGTACCAATGAGGATTGTGATACCATTGATTCCAAGAATTGATCCAATAGGATTTATATGATGTCATGGATCTCCAATAATCATCATAAAAGTGTGTTTTTATATTTTTATAATTTTTTAGATTTTTATTTGAATTTTTGTGAAACATCCTGTTGTTGTTCAGAAACAGATAGGTCGACCTATGTTGAGCTAGAGTCGACTCAGTGACCACAGGCTTAGACTTATGGTTAACCTGTGTCGACCTTTCTACAACATGTGTTGACTTGTTCTGTTTCTTCTGATTTGACATTTTTTTATTTTGATTTTTTATTGTTTCAGATGTTTTCTTTGACCCTTGTTTATTTTTATTTTCTGGACTGGTGCTTTTGACAAATTTATTAAATGAATTTTGAAGGTTTTTCTTTCTTTTCACAGGTTTATTTTTCACTTTGTTGCAATTTCATTCTTTCAGAAAGATGTTCAAAATCACTGTTGGCCTTTTGAGATGCAATCTTAAGTTCATCCAATTCATTCAGAAGTTCTTCCTTTTCATCATGAAGTTCAGATGTTTCATTTTCAAGTTCAGATATTCTTCTATTTAAGGAAGTATCATGCATGACATTTTTAATTTTCTTTTTCAAACATTTGTTTTCTTTTCTTATTTCAAAATATTTTTCAACTAAGACAGCATATGCATCTTCCCAATCTTCAACAATATATTGTTCAAAAGAAGAACTTACCTTTCCATCACTGCTGTTAGCCATAAAGCATAACTCCTCATTTTCTGAGCTTGAGGAGTTCTCTTCTTCATCCTCACTTTGGTCTTCATCCGACCAAGTTGCTATCATTGCTTTTGGCTTCTTCATTTTGTTGTTCTTCTTGTATTTATCCTTCTTGACCTCAGGACACTCACCCTTCATGTGTCCTACCTTGTTGCACCTGTAGCAAATAACACCTTCATCAGCTTTTTGATTTTTGCCAGCATTAAAGTTTGAAGAAGAAGCATTCTTTTTACCAGAAGAATATTTTTTCTTTCCATTGAATTTTCCTCTTCTTGATTTTAAAATTTTTCTGAATTGCTTAGTCATGAGGGCAAGTTCATCCTCATCAGACTCAGACTCTTCAGAACTTGATTTTCTTGACTTTCTCTTTGTTGCTTGATGAAGCCTTAAGTGCTACTAGTTTAGCTTTAAGCATATGTTCTTTAGTTCTTTTCAGATTTATTTCATAAGTCATTAAAGATTCTATGAGTTCATCCAAAGAAATTTTGGATAAATCTTTAGAATCTTCAATCACTGTAGCCTTTGTGTGCCAGATAGATGATAGAGAGCACAAGATTTTTCTTACCAGATCAACATCAGTGTACTCTTTACCTAGTGCCTTCAGTCTATTAACGATTGTCATAAACCTAACAAATATTTCAGAAATTGACTTATCAGTTTTCATCATAAACAGTTCATATTCAAAAACAAGTATGTTTGCTTTGGTTTCCCTAACTTGAGATGTTCCTTCATACATTAATTCAAGTTTATCCCACATTTCCTTAGTAGATTTGCACATGGATATTCTTGAATATTCTTTAGGGTGAACTGCACATTGAAGCATATTCATGGCACTGTAATTAAGAGTGGCTTTCCTAATTTGCTCTCTAGTCCAATTCTCCTCATCTCCATAGTTTTCATAAGGACCCTTGTCAACTATTTTCCAGATTTCATAGTTTTGTGCCCTTAGAAAAACTTGCATGCGATTTTTCCAGTAGGAGTAATCAGACCAATCAAAAAATGGTGGTCTATTCATGGAATGGCCCTCAGCTACAAATCCTCGAGAATCCATCAATCAAAATAAGAGACAGTGAAAGAGCAAGCAAGCAATTCGAGCAAACAGAACACACAGATCAAACAGAAGCAATCAAATCAAATCAGAAACAGATATTAACCCGCTCTGATACCAATTGTAGGATCGAATTAAAAGTATAATAGATCTAGAAAGGGGGGTTGAATAGATCTAACACCAATTAATGCGGAAACTTAAGTAATTTAAAATTACTTCGAATTAGAGATTCATTCAAGCAAGCAAACCAACTGATCTGATGTGTGAATGTGTGGATATGATGTGAAGCAATTTGAAAGAGAGTGTGAAAGCGAAATCCTATGAAAGTATCTAGTGCAGAGACAAGAACTCAAACCATTGCATGGAGGATTTTTAAGTGGTTCGAAAATCACATTAGTGATTCCTACATCCACCCCTCACACAGTGAGGCCACACTACTCAAACCAGAGTACAACACACACTGAAGCACGAAGACTCCAAACACCCTTGAGCTCGATGGCTTAGAATACACAGTGAGTATGACAACTCACAACCTGAGCATGACGACTCAAATCACACACAAAAGAGCACGACGGCTCAAACACACAACCGTGAGTTCGATGACTAATAATTGAGCACAACGGCTCAAACCACAACTGGAGCATGACAACTCCAAACTGAGCACGATGGCTCAAACACAAGCTAGACAAAAAACATGAGATCAGATCCTCTAGCAAGGATCTGATTCACAGACTCAATCGTACACAAAAATCTGCACAAAACTTCATGTATAGATCTCACAGACAAAAATGAGATGAACATTCCAATAAATAATGAAAATAGATGTGGGTTGGATGTTCCTCGGTGAAGAAGTCTTGTAGAAGCTTGAATTGAAGAGACTTGAAGGAATTCGATGGAGATCCTCTTCAATTCCCGATGCTCTATTCCAGTGGCATCTGAATTGCCAGTACTTCTTCTTCTTCTTCTGTTCTTCTGCTCGATCTACTCCCTTTTTTAGCACATCACAACTTGGCCTTGATCACCACGTCCCTTTGGATGTAATTGTTGGAAGGCTGGAGGCTTGCGCGCTCTCTTGGGGCTATTTTTGCTTCATAACAGATCGTTGAACTTTTATAGCCTCTGTGCTGTCCCTTTTACGTGAAGGGGATGTGCATAGAAACCTATAACACACCTTGGGCTGCTACGTGTCCAAAAGGTCTTCATCACATTGCCACTTGGATGAAAAGGCAATTTAGTAATTATAGCATCTCCCATAAGGACCTCAGAACAAAATCACAACCATCAGATTCATCCTCTGCACAATCCTAGGTTTTGCACAGAAAGAGAGAGTGGACCTCATTCTTCAAGAGAGTCGACCTACTAACTAATCATCAATTCAGGGCTTACTGTCAAAACACTAGTGTCGACCTGACAGACACTTAGTGTCGACCTGATCAACAGGTAGAGTCAACCTGATCAACAGGCAGAGTCGATCTCCTGTGTATTCCTCTAAAACTAATTCACTGGATGGATGCGAGTGTCAACCTCATCTCCAAATAGAGTCGACACTCCTGACCAATTTCTCTTTAGAAACTTGCTGAGCAGATTATGTGTGTCGACCTGTCTGTCAAATGGAGTCGACACTACTGTGACTTTTTCTTCAGGAGTTTGCTAGGCAGTCTTGTAGAGTCGACCTATCTGTCAACTAGATTTGACCTACTTTTACAAAAACTCTGTAAACCTGTACAAATAAAGAGTAGACCATCAAAACATGTCATAAACAGTAGAATATGAGATATTAAATATCAAGAACATGTTGTTTGAGCATTATTGTAATATATTCAATATGTTCACTATGTCATCATCAACAAAATGTGAGGGATGTTAATTAGTCATTAAAAAATCATCATTAAGAAATTCCAATATACACTCAACACAACAAGAAGAGCTGGATTTGGACGTACATGGTCATAAACAAGTGCGAGTAGTAAAAGTTGTTCCTTAAAAGATAGAAAAATGCTTTGCACTCGCAAGGGCCAGTATAGAGGCCTTGTTGAGTTTCCATCCACCAGTCTATTGGTTTAATAAGGTGCCTACTTTGACCTACTCTACCCAAGTGTTACTTTCTTGGTTTTTCAAATATGAAGATATCAATTTTGGTGTCGTTCCAACCCCTTGGAGGAAGTAGGGCTGCCGTGTGACCCTGCCAAGATCATGATCTTGCGAGTTTTGCAGGATTTCTTTGAGAGTGCTTGAATGCGACTATTTGGGCTGATGTCATTATCATGATCTGAAAAAAAAATATTGCGAAAAATATAGATGATTAGAGCGGCACTGGGGCGGAAATAAATAAATAGCCACACACACATACATAAGAGACAACTAACAAGTTTGAACTTGCATTAGACTTAGCTCAACATACCGAAATGATAATACTTTAAAGGCCTTAACATTAAACTACATCTTAAGTACATCACTAAAATTCAACTATTCACAAACCAAAAAGAGACTTCGGTCATGCTCTTCCGGCTATTTTCAACTACATTTCCATCGTAAAATATCTCATCTACTTTGTTTGTGAGTGTGTACAAAACGGTGGACATTCTTTAGATAGCTCGAGATACTCTTTACTTATTATTCCCTTTCAATCCTGAGTTGGACTATTCATCATCTAAATCATCAGAAATGGTAAAAGAGAGTATGAGCAACACACGCTCAATAAGACTTACTTCTTTAACAAACAAAATTTTCCTTCTTAACATCTTGATAAGTGTCATAGATGTAAAAACTAGGTAAAAAGCAAGATGATAACAATGAAGTTACATAGTTAATCTGTGGCACGATCCATGTGATCAAACAAGAGAAATAAAACATAAGTTTCAAGGGCAAAAGAATAACAAATCAAGGGATTTGCCTTGCACACGATCGTATAATGAAGATTTACATATCAAGAGCCAGACAACTCAATGAGAGTATGTTGTGAGGAACAATTTTATTTAGAGTAATTTTATCAAGATCAATCATATCAAGAGCCATCTTATCAACTTCAAATTCATATGAGGAATTAGCCATTTTTAGAAGAGCATTCAAATAAAGATCACTTCACATATTCAAACAAACTAGAATTATCCAGAACACTCAAATCAAGCAGTGCAATGCCACACCTCACATCCATATTCCTGTGGTTGAATGAATATCTTGGACGCTCTTCCCAGGGTCGGAACAACCCTTATTTGTACATAATAGTAATAGGGTTGGTGAAACTAAGTCCCATATAATTTTTCCTTGATAATTCCAATAACATATAATGGCTGATATAGGATTCCAATAGGAAGATAAACAGTAGCCAAGACTCACACTTGGAACATGGTCTTTCCTCATAATTCAAAAATAAGCTATGGAACTAAGCATTTCAAAGCTCAAAATCTCAAGATTTCTATAGAGAAAAATGAGTGAGATCAGGGGTCCCATTTAAAACTAAGAGTTAAGATTAATATCATATGGTTCTCTTGGAAAGGCATGCCAAATCAAAAAATCATAGTTCTAGTGATCAACAAAAATCAACTTTAACCAAAGAAAACTCAGAAAACAATCAAATAGGAGAGTACTGTCCCACTCTTAAGACTAAGACTTTGAGTAGGTTAAGAGAAAGATCTTAAATTTTGATACATTGTTGCCATACGAATCTCAAGGATATGAACAAGACATGAAGATTTACATTCCCTACTTGAGATTTTGAGCTCGTCCTTCAGTATATTAAATATAGATCACTTCATTTTAATTAGATCCATTGAGTTCTTAGACATGCAAGACCATGCTTCTTTCTAACATCTTATCGACAGTTGAGTTTTGAGAAAAAGAGCTGCATCAGATACATGCAAGCTCTGAGAGGAAACCTATCTACCCCCAATAGTACCAAGATCCAGAGTGACATTCGAAAATAGCAAGCCGCAGTTCTATCATGATCTTCGCCAATGTATGCATGTCGGAAGGTTGGGCAATGGCACATGAAGATCTATTAAACACTCTATTGAAGCACAGTGCATGTTAAATTTAGAGTTCGGCTTGTTGAGAATCCCTATTCTTTGAAGACAGTTCCAAGCAAATATCCTAGCTGATCCACTCATCCCGATGGGCTCATAGTTCTCTTGCTCCAAAGGCTCCTGGAGATGGAGAACCTTGGAAGAAATGGGGATGAAAATGGTTAACATAGTGCATGATAGATCGATGGTTGTCTTGTGGAGAATCCGCTACCATTTGAAGAGAAATCCAAGTGAAGATCATCTACATCTCAGTTGCTCCTCTTCTCTTGCTAGGCATGTAAATCTCCTACTCCTAAGGCTTCTCGGAGGTGGAAATGGAAGCCTCCTTTTATAAAGCTTATGACAATGTGCCACAGAGCTCGAAAATCATTGGCCAAATGTCCTTTTCTTACAGACGTAGGTGCAAGTCATCTAGGTGTTCTACCTTGCCTTGCATGGTTGGGTAAGAGGGGGTTGTGTCTAGGAGCCAATTTCCATCCCAATTAAGTTATGAGGGTTGGGATCTATAGAGAAATTGATTCTCATTTCATTTAAAGTTGAGAATCAATCTTTGAGACTCTATCCTATGTCCATTTAAGACTTGAGAGCCAATCAGGACTCGATTCTCATGTCTCTTAAGCTCGAGAGTCATTTTTTCTTTAACTTAGTCTTGAGACTTGATTCTCATTTAACTCCTAAGACTTGATTTTTTTCCTCTTTAAGTCTTGAGACTCGATTCTCATTTAACTCCTAGGACTTAATTCAACTCTTGAGACTCGATTCTCTTCATACCCACAAGACTTGATTCTCTCCTTTAACTTATAAGACTAGATTCTTTAAGGGCTTTGAGACTCGATTCTTGAGTTTGAGAGTTGATTTTGTGATTGTGGACTATATATGAGACTTGATTCCTATGAGTATGAGACTTGATTCTCATGAGTTTGAGACTCGATTGTGTCTGAGACTTGATTCAAACTATCACTAGGACTCGATTTTGTACAGACTTGACATTGGGAGTTGATTCTTTACTTACATGTAAGAGTTGATTCTCTTATCCACTCAAAGAATCGATTCATACATGGGTTTTCCATTTATTTATGCATATAATTTCCTAGATTGTTATAATTGCATTCTGAACGCAGTTTGGGTGAGTGCTGCATTATCTGTTTTGCCTATGGTATCAATTTTGCCATCTTTTTTGTCTCGTGTTCAGCTCTTTCTGTAAAAATAGATACTTCAAACTCTTGTGATTAGTGTAAACAATGAACTGCTCTCCATATAGATAATGTCTCTATATTTTGAAAGTTAAGATCACTACTGCTAGCTCTAGGTCATGCACAGGGTAGTTATCTTCATGATTCTTTAGTTGTTTAGATGCATATGCTATCAACTTCCCTATTGCATCAACACACACCCATTACCTGTTCCAAACGCATCTGCGTAAACTTCATACTTTCTTACTTCCACTGGCAGTGCAAGCACAAGAGCCAAGGTCAAATAATCCTTTAGAATCTGAAAGCTCCTTTCACATGCCTTAGACCATACATAAGGAGTTTCCTTCCTAGTTAACTTGGTTAGAGGTGCTCCTATTTTGGAAAAATCCTTAATGAATCTTTGATAGTAACCAACCAATCTTCGAAAGCTTCTAATTTCAGTCACATTAGTAGGTCTGGTCCAGTTCCTCATAGCTTCTAGCTTAGTAGGATCCACCGCAATACCCTCTTTAGATATTATATGGCCAAGGAATGACACTTCTTCTAATTAGAATTCACACTTATTCAACTTAACATACAATTGATGATCTCTTAACATACAATTATCAAGTGAGCCTCATGCTCCATCTCAATCTTGGACTACACCAATATGTCATCTATGAACACTACCACAAACTGATCAAAGTATTGCTGGAATACTATGTTCATTAGGTGCATGAAGGCTGCAAGTTCATTGGTAAATCCAAACAGTATGGCAATGAATTCATAATGCCCATACCTACTCTTGAATGTAGTCTTATGTATGTCCTTCTCTTCTATTCTCAATTAGTGATAGCCTGACTTAAGATCAATTTTGGAGAAATATTGAACTCTAGAGAGTTGATCAAAGAGGTCCTCAATTCATGACATTGGATATTTATTCTTAATGGTCAGTTGATTCAATTGTCTATAATCAATGCACAACTGCATATATAGACCCATCCTTCTTCCTTACAAACAACATAGGTGCTCTCCATGGTGATGTGTTAGGTTTAATGAAACCTTTAGCTAACAATTCTGACAATTGCTCCTTCAACTTTTTTAGCTCAACGGGAGACATTTTATAAGGTACTTGAGTTATAATGGTAGCTCTTGGAAGTTGGTTAATGGAGAAGTTAACCTCTCTTTCTAATGGAAGATCTAGCAACTCAATAGGAAACACATATGTTACTCATTCACTATAGGAATATCTTCAACACTAACCTCCTTCCTGTAACATTACAAGGGTAAGAAAGACTTCATATTCCATCTTCACTGACCTCCTAACTTAGAGAGTTGCGATAAGGAATGAAGGTCTAGAAGATATACTTCTAGTGTAGGAGAGATTGAGATGTTTCTCAAAGGTTACTAGGCCATTCAAACCATCTACTATAGCATCATGGGGTTGTCAACCAATTAGCCTTCAGAATTACATCATAACTTGATGGATCCATACAAACTAGATAACATGTAAGTTATGTCCATCCACCATAATTTTGCTAGATGGATAGTGTAGACACGCCAAATTTGACAACATATTGAGTAAATTTCATGTTATAATGCAATGCCTCAAAGTGGCTCTCTTCAATTAACTATTTGAATGATTTTCCTATTTTTCTGGATTTTTATAGGATTTTTAAGAATTTTTATAGGGCTTTCAGGGGGTCCTCTATGTGCCAGCTGATTCACGATGGACACAGTGGTCGCGATTCAGAAATTTGATCCACGATGGGTAAAATCGTCACATATCAGGTTCCTATTCTGACTATAGTTATGTTTTATATTCGCGTTCGATATAGTTGTCGCGTTTAAGAATTTTCATATTCGATTTATGAGAATTTTCTAAATTGTTTTTAGAAATATTTTATTGCTAAATATAAACGCGTCCACTCAGGCTGTCGCATTTTTGACCTTCCATTGTTTAAAAGATCGATTTCCAACAAAAGATCGATTCTTTCAAATACGCGATAGCTCATGTCGTTGCAATTCAATATTTATTTTTATTAATTTGGCAAGAATCTGATCAATATTGAAAGTGTTAGAAATGTGTCGGGTCATGTCGTCACGATCTGTATACCTGCTATAATCGATGTTTGGAAAGGTCCCAATAGAAGTAAGGAAGTCTTTTAAACGTGACGCTTTTGTTGGTCGCGATTCAACTTTAAAGGCGACCACTGTGTCTATCGCGATTTACATTTTTACCCCTATAAAAGACCCCCTTGGCCATTGTTTTGAAGAGATAGTCCAAGTGTTGAGATGAAGCCTAAGGAAGTCTTTTAAACTCGACACTTTTGTCGGTCACGATTCACCTTTAAAGGCGACCACTGTGTCTGTCGTGATTTACATTTTTACCCCTATAAAAGACGCCCTTGGCCATTGTTTTGAAGAGAGAGTCCAAGTGTTGAGGCGAAGCTCTGCTGCGTCGAAGAGCCATACCTCGAAGCAGTGAAGAGAAGAACTCCTCTCAAGCATTGCTCAAAGTGTTCTTCAATTGAAGTTGTGCTTCATCCTCTCAAGTGCATTGGAGCAAGGAGGAGGAGTCTTCCTCTTCACCACAACCACTGCTGTGCCAAGCCTCTTCAACAGATTCTTCTTCTTCTTCCTTTTGTTTCTTTTAATTCATTTCTTTAGTGCATTCATCTCACTTCATCATAATTCTCATCACACACACACACACATCATTCTACTTCACACCTACACTCTCTTAGGGGTTTTACACCACCTTCACAACGTGTGTTCAAGCCCATGCATGCAAGTATCTCTCTATTTCTTTTGAATTTGATATTGCACAAGTTGGAATAATCATTTGTTTCACTTGTTTGATTAATCTTTTTTGCAAGGTAACCATCAAGCTAAAGTCTTCTTCGCTGGCCGACCGGTTAGAGAAGTGAGAGTCAACCCACCCCCTTTTCTTCCGTGATCTTTGGGTGAAGGTAAGTAACTTCTTCCTTCGCTCTCTCCTTCGGTACCTACTCATACCTGGCGATCACACCTCCATCATAGTGCACACACGCACTCCCTTCTTCTTTTTCTCCTTCTTTTCTTCATCTACCATTATTTCATAAATTTTTTTTTAAAATTTCTTTGTGGCGTAATTAAGCACGTCCACAAATTGACGATCACGGTGGGACTCTTTTTATTTTAGTTTTGGTTACCACTCCTTCGGCACCCACGTGTGCCCCTCTCTTTGACACCCACGTGTGTCACTCCCTTTGTACCCCACACAATACAATTTCCCTTCCCTCGTACCCCACGCGGTACTCCTTTTACAACCATTGTGATTACCAAGTTGTGTTTGTGCTCTTTTCCCATAAAGTTTAATTAATAAGAAAATCATCATCTTGCTCCCCTCCCCTATTACTTACTTTCACCTAAAGAATTCGACTCTTATTTCTTCAATTGGTTGGCCATATAACATGATTGTTTGATTTACAGCTTTATATAATCTCTCGGTTGCTTTTGAAAATGCGACGTGTTCAGATGTCACCTTTTTGTTATTTGTGCGACAGATTGACCTATCACGATTCTGTGACAGACGCACCAGAGGGAGTTGTCGCTGCTCTTACAGCTTCTACGAGTTGTCAGATCTGCGACCGACTGAACGATCGTGATTCAGGTTGAAGCACGACGACTGAACTTGTTGCGTTTCTTTCTGTTCATAGAGTGCAGGTTTTCTGTCATCACTACATTCTTACTGCTTTATAGGGCATACTCGGCCGAGGTACCTCCTTCCCTCCTTATCCTAGGATCCAAACACCTTTCTCAGTGAGGACGATCTCTCCATTGGGCATTCCATCTCATTGGACTAGAAAATCCTCATCGAGACCTCCGTAAGTCTCTGTACCCCGTGGATTCCCTCACGGTGGACCGAGTAGGTTGTACTATCCCGGAGACCCGTTTTAGAATATCCTATCATTGAGAAGGAGTGTGCTTAGTGAACCCAAAGTTCTCTTCATACCCATCTAGGTTCCTACCCATATTGGAGTGAAACCATTTCAATAAAAGTCACATTGAATCATATTGAAATAATTGAATTGGACGTAAGTATCCCCCAAGTGTTTAATTAAAAGTTATTAACTTCTTCTCTCAAACTTGTTTGAGTAGTTGGTTGTTAGTAAACCTTGTGTGCTTAATATCATGTTGCTACGTTCAAGAAAATCAATTGGAATGGCTGATTACGAAGATATGGGTTACCAAGATGAAGTGTATGTTGAGACTTATAACTCTAATGAACAATTTGCACAACTCCATAATGAACCATACAATGATTAATCTAACCTGCAAGTCCATACAGTGGATTCTAATCAGATTGAGTCTCCCCATCACTCCCCGAGACATGTTATTGTAAATACCTATGCCTCCATTGATTTGTCCCAACTAGTGGACCTCCTCACTAATCTCCAACCCTCCCAACTCTGGGAAGTCCAATATGCTCTAAAGAGGAAATCTATCCTAGAACTTGTTCAATCCCTCCACCCAAACATGGGTAACATCCACCTTGAAACTACTCGAGATCTGACGGTCCAAGCCTCCCCTGCCCCCTCGCGGGCCAATTTTATCATCCACGCTCTCCCCCAAAGCCCTGTTGAGAGGCCTTCACTTGTTCGGCCAAGCCCCTCTGTGGCAAGGCCCACTTACCCACCTCGGGCTCCGGCCCATCCTTACATGCCCATTGGCACCCCTCCCCGTCACCAATCCATCCAGGTGAGTGCACCTGTCATGCCCCGACATGGAATATCAGAACGCGAGGCAGTTGCAAGTAAACAGGTGCAGAGCAAGAACTAGACATCAAACTATTGCACAATGAATAATACTAAAGCGAATACCTTTCATTAATAACTTTCCAAATGTCTAGTTACAACCACTAATATCAGAGCCATTCTATAGGGCCCAATTACATTGAAATAAAGTAAAAGACTAAACTAAGATTCTATCATAGTACTAGGATGCTAGGGCACTCTTGACATCACTCCTGGTCGTTCCCGTCCTCTTGAGTGTATAGTTCATCCTCGGTCTCACCTGAGAACACAACGACAAATAACGCAGGGTGAGAGATAACGCCCAGTAGGACTTAAATCTCAATAGTCAAGCAGGCTTTAAATGATTAATGTATTAAAGGCTAAGTAACTAATGATAGAGCGAGAGAGTCAAGTAAAGTGAAAGATAACATGATAGCACGTGAGCAAAATAGCACAGGTTTCTAGATATAGCACGAGAGTCGAGTATAGCACAAATAGCAAGATGGCCATAGCACAAATAGCACAAAATATAGCAATAGCACAACGAGTATAGCATAGCACTTTGTTGTCAACAAACAACGAGAGAATATAGGACTTTTGATTGTCATTAGATTAATCTAGATAGTATGGCACTTGGATGTAATGCCAACATTCTGATCATTTAACTCCCATGGGCAAATGGCACTTTCGGGCGCTCTCCCCAAGACCAGATCGGGCCCCATTACGCTGGCATTGGTTATATTGTTTTATCTTTAGACAATCAGTCAATGGCCAATATAGAGTACCAAGGAAATAGATGAGAGCACTAGATGAATAGACGAGATAGTAGAGAGTATAGATGAGAGCTAGTGGACATTGTACGTAACACGTCGAGTAAATAGGTGATAGTAACAGTTGCACAACATGCGCACTTGGTGTTGGCAGTCAGGTGGAACTCACGACCCTACCACTGTCCATGTTAAGCACAGGCCCAGAGGTCCGGCGTGATTCAAGATAAGAGCGAACTTCTAATAGCCGTTTGGATCTTATTGATCCCTAAAGGGGTAATAGGTGTTAGGGTACAACCGGCTCGTCGACCATGTGGGAATCCATGGACAGAGGAGACTTACGGAGGCCTTGAACAAAGACTCACTAGTCCGGCAGAAGGAGTATCCGTCGGAGAGTTCGTCCAAGTCAAGAAAGAGGGTAATTATGGAAACAAGTGCTCGACGTTCTAGAGGAGTTCTAGAATAGTGGAGCGTCGAGATCGGTGTTTCAAAACAATACAAAAATTGAGGACAAGTTCATTTATAATTAAGGCAATTTAATTGCATACATTACCAGATAGATTATGTCACATGTTCATGCCAATTAAGCCACATTTGGATGGTTCGAGTGTGTGCATGTGACATGAAATCATAGATGGAAATTAGTCGTGTGTATGTATTTTAAATCACATATAAAAGTTCAATTTATATTAAGTGCATTTACTGCGGGTATAATTGAGATTAAAGGGTTTATCACACTAGGTAATTAGAGCATTGCAAATCAAGGTTTTTCTGCAAAAAACCTGTGATCGCGATGGACACTTGTAAGGATCGCGACGGGGTCAGATCAGAACGTGACAGTACCTTGTAAGGATCACGATAGGCTTGTCTGATCAGGCACTGAGAACGCAACAGAGACCTGTAAGGAATGCGACAGACCGTTCAGACTAGGCACAACGATCGCGACGGTGATGCCTGTCGCGTTCAGAACACGACCGGCAGACTGTCGCAATCAGACCTCAGAACGTGACCTATCGGGCTGTCGTGTTCTGGTGGTCTGTGCCCGAGTACGACAGGGATCAGACATGTCTTGGATTGCGGACCATACTTTCCATTTTTTGATACACGGTTGTTCTAATACTAAGAACAAATTGTATGGTATATGAAAAACCGTGAAACCAGTTTTAAACAGATCCAGACATGCATGGGAACTTCCAGTAAATCAGAATCGGAAAGCAACGGAGGTTTCAACATGGTTTAATAAAGAGTATTCAGGACGAACATAGAACTGTGTACAGTTGGGATCAATGAATTAATTCGCATGATAGGGTGGATGGAAATTAGGGCTTTCAGGGGCAAATGAAACCTAACATCCATCAGAATCTTCAATAAAAATTTCATGGCACGAGATTAAGTGTAGAAGGAGAACAAGATTTAATAAGGGGGTTCGGGGTCAAGACAAGTGCAGAACTTCGAAAATCAAGAAGTAAATATTGACTCGATGATAAATCATGAAACTTGAGGGTATTGCTCATGATGATGGGAAGAACCTACAGTTAAAACTTTATAGTTTATGCTCTTGAGAATGCCTACCTTGACTCGATTTTCTCTCCTAGGGCAAGAACTTGAAGAACTCGGGATGAAGCTTGAGAGAGACTTCTTCTCCACGAATTCCCCTCCTTCTAGACTCCTTCCCACGTCCAACAATCCCTTGGCATGAACTAGGGCCGGCCTTGGGGCGAATAAGAGAGTATTTAAGCTCTTTCCCTTTCAATTTCTTAATAGGACTCAAATTCCTATTAATTTCGAGATTTCATATTCTCTACATTCCTTCTAAGCCTTCCTCATCCTAATTGGGTTGGGAAAAGAGCTAAATTCATGGCCAATCAATTAGGGTAGGTTTAGGATTCCAAATCCAACTCAAATGACTTATTTTAATACATTAAATACCTTTTTTTTATTTAAGTAATATTTTAGTTACGAATTTAGGGTATTTATGCATTATTCCCCTTTTTATAAATCCAAATTTGGCCCACTAAACTCCAATGGGTCCATTTATTAAAGTCCATTACTTCTTTTCTTTTAATGGGTTTTAGTAATTTCTTTTTCCATTAATTTCCTATTTAATTTATTTTCTTTTATTTGATCTTCTAATAAATTTAATTAGTTTTATTTTTATATTATTAATTTTTATTTTCGAAAAATCCAGGTTGCTACATCCTCCCCCTCTTAAAAAGAATTTGGTCCCCAAATTCATATGATCATAAGGGAGGAAATGTCTTACTGAAGAGATCGGGGTAGTTTCGTCTGATAATTCCTTCTGGTTCCCACGTGGCTTCTTCCACCCCGCGGTTATTCCATAGGACTTTAACCACATGAATGGGACGATTTCTTAGTTGTTGCACTTTCCATTCAAGTATCTTGACTGGCTTCTCTTCATATGTCATGTCTCTGTTTAGCTCCAACTTCTCATGGCGGATGACATGCGTGGGATCGTACACATATTTCCTAAGCATGGAAACATGGAACACATTGTGTACACATGCCAGATCCAGTGGCAATGCTAGTCGGTATGCAACCTCACCAATCCTTTCGAGTTCCTCAAAAGGACCGATGAATCTAGGATTGAGCTTTCATTTCACTCCAAATCTTTGGATGCCACGTGTAGTTGACACCTTTAAGAACACATGATCACCGACTTGGAATTCTAAGTTTCACCTTCTTTTGTCGGCATAGCTCTTTTGTCTGGACTGAGCAGTCTTAAGTCGGTCTCTAATCACTTGTATGTCCTTTGTGGTACGTTGCACCATGTCTGGGCCTAGCCATTGCTGTTCTCCAACCTCATTCCAGCATGCAGGAGATCTACAATTCCTTCTGTAGAGTGCTTCGAACGTTGCCATCTTGATACTCGCCTGGTAACTATTGTTATAGGCGAACTCAATAAGAGATAGATGTTCGTTCTAATATCCTTAGAAGTCTATAGTGCAAGCCCTCAACATGTTTTCCACTATTTGGTTGGTCCTTTCAGTTTGCCCATCAGTTTGTGGATGGAATGCGATACTAAAGTTGAGTTTAGTACCCAGTGCACCTTGCAGTCCTTTCCAAAAATGAGATGTGAATCTCGGATCTCGATCCGAGACTATGGATGATGAAACTTCGTGAAGTCTTACTATCTCCTTGACATATAGGGCAGCTAGTACCTCTACTGACCACTTACTCTTTATGGCTAGGAAGTGGGCAGATTTGGTTAGTCGGTCTACAATAACCCATATGGCGTCGAGTCCACCACGAGTCTTGGGTAAACCCATGATGAAGTCCATGCTGATGCTTTCCCATTTCCATTCCGGAATATCCAGCGGTCTGAGTACACCAGTAGGGCGCAGGTGTTCCGCTTTTACTTGTTGGCAAGTAAGGCAGTGAGCGGCGTGTTCAGCTACCTCTCTCTTCATGTTCGGCCACCAAAATGTTATTTTCATGTCTTGATACATTTTTGTACCTCCAGGATGTATAGTGTACTTTGTCTTGTGAGCTTCATCCATTAATCTTCTCTTCAGTTCTTCATTGTTGGGGGAACATGTCCTTCCTTGAAAGACAAGCCTTCCCTCTTCGGTCATGGCAAAGTCCGGCCTTTCGGCTAGAGTTTCCTAGATGCGAACTAAGAACGGATCATTATCTTGTTGGGTCTTGATCTCTTCCAGCATGTCGGATTGAATCTTGATATTAGCAACCAAGACTCGTTCATCACTATGTTCAATATTCAAGTCCAGCCTTGCGAATTGTTCCAGTAGTTGCATCTCGCCAAGAACTAGACTCGATACAGTCGCCCTCGGCTTTCTACTAAGAGCATCAACCACGTCATTACCTTTGCCAGGATGGTATTGGATGTTGAAGTCAAAGTCCTTCAGGTATTCCAGCCATCTTCTTTGTCTCATGTTGAGTTCCTTCTGGGAGAATAAATACTTCAGACTTTTATGGTCTGAGTAGACAGTGAATTGCTCGCCATATAGATAATGCCTCCAGATCTTCAAGGCGAAGACCATGGCAGCTACTCGAGATCATGTATAGGGTAGTTGATTTCATGTGTCTTCAGTTGTCTTGAAGAATAGACGATGACCTTCTCCTTTTGCATTAGTACACAACCTAGCCCAATTCTCGAGGCATTGGTGTAGACAGAGAAACCTTCTCCCTCTATTGGCAGAGCAAGAATGGGTGCTGAGGTAAGACAGTCTTTGAGAGTTTGAAAACTTTTCTCACACTCTTTACTCCAGGAGTATGGATTCTCCTTTCGTGTCAGACGCGTGAGAGGAACGATGATCCTTGAGAAGTCCTTGATGAACCGCCTGTAATAGCCAGCAAGCCCTAAGAAACTTCTGATTTCTGTGACATTGGTTGGTCTCTCCCAGTTGAGTACAACTTCAACTTTGGAAGGATCAACGGAGATGCCATCCTTTGAGATGACATGGCCGAAGAAGGACACTTCCTCGAGCCAGAATTCACACTTGCTAAACTTTGCGTACAGTTTGTTGTCTCGCAAAACTTGTAGTGCTATCTTCAGGTGTTCTTCATGCTCTTCTTTGGTCTTTAAATAAATGAGGATATCGTCGATGAAGACGACCACGAACTTGTGGAGGTAGGACTGATATATGTTGTTCATGAGTTGCATAAAGGCTGCAGGAGCATTGGTTAGCCTAAAAGGCATAACAACGAATTCATAGTGCCCGTACCTGCTCCTGAAAGCCATCTTGAAGATATCGTCCTCCTTGATCCTCATTTGGTGATAGCCAGATCGAAGATCAATCTTGGAGAAATATTGAACTCCAGATATTTGGTCGAACAGTTCATCGACCCTGGGCAGTGGGTACTTATTCTTGATGGTGAGTTGATTGAGTTGTTGTTAGTCGATGCAAAGCCTCATCGATCCATCCTTCTTCTTGATGAATAGCACGGGTGCTCCATATGGGGAAGTACTTGGTCTGATGAACCCCTTTTCTAATAGCTCCATCAGTTGCGTCTTCAACTCCTTTAGCTCGGCAGGTGACATCCAGTACGGTTGACGCAATACCGGGGCAGCTCCAGGGATCAACTCTATGGCACAGTTGACATCACGTTCCGGGGGAATCCCTAGCAGATCTTCAGGAAACACATTGGGGTAATCCTGGACTATGTGGATGTCTTCTATCTTAGAACCCTTCTTTTCCATGACTACAGCTGCTAGGAAAGTGATACACCCTTTCCTTATCATGTTATGGGCTTTTATGGCGGAGATTAGAGACATCCGTCTCTTATGTCTAATTCCAGAGAATGCCAATTTAGGAAAGTCACTAAAGGTAACCTTCCCTTTCTTACAGTCGACACTTGCCCCATAAGTGGACAACCAGTCGGCTCCCAAAATTACATCATAGCCTTCCATGGGCATACACACCAGGTCGACTTTTAGGTTATGGTCTTCGATCATTACATCGGCAGATGGAAAGTATTTGTTCAATTTCTCCTTCTCCCCTAGTGGCGTTGTGACAGAGAACTCACAACCCATGGATATAGGTTTTGTAGTTAGGGTATCAGCAAAGTGTTGAGATATAAATAAATGAGTGGCTCTAGTATCAAATAAAACAAATGCTGATAATGAGAAAACTTGAAGGGTACCTTCTACCACGCCACCTTCCATAGCAGGTTCCTCATCATGCAAGGCTTGCAGTCGGCCCTATTTCTTAGGCGCATTAGGGCGCCTCTCATTCTCTTTCAGCAGTGGGCACTCGGGAATGCGGTGCTCACGACTTCCGCAACGCAGACATGCGCCGACTTTCCTCTAGCACTCGTCAGCAGTGTGACCTGGCTTGTCACAATGCTTGCAGTTGCTCTTGGCTGGAGTGTTGGGTACGAAGACCTTCAGTTTCCTTTCTTGGCTGGATCCCTCCGTGATGTTGAAGGAACGCTTCTTGCCATTGGTAGGCTTAGCAGATGATTGACCCGAGGTCATTTCCTTTTTCACGAACTTCCCTTTTATACGGTCGGTGAAGTCCGTAGAACCTTCCAGTAGCTGAGCTTTCTTTACCGTCTCAGCGTAGGTCTGGATGTTGAGAGGTGCCAGTTGGGTGATGTATTGTGGCTTAAGGCCGTTGAGAAAGAGCTTAGCCTTCATTCTTTCAGTAGCTACCAGGTGTGCCGCATACCTTGCCAGTCTAGAGAATTGGGCCTCGTATTCAGCCACAGTCAGGCTCCTCTGTTTCAGAGCAGTGAATTCCACAGCCTTCCTTTCTTAGACACGCTCGGAGAAGTACTTGGAGTTGAAAGCTTCTTTAAATTCGATCCAGGTGAATTGACGGTTCTCCCTAGTTGCTTCCACTGACTCCCACCAAGCGCGGGCGTCCTGTTGCCCAGCTAGGTAGCCCAGAGGGGGGTGAATGGGACTTTAAAATTTCGGTCAATTAAAACCTGTTCACAAAAACGATTGTACAAACACACTTCGCAGATTGTTAGAGTTAGTAAAAGAAGGATAGAAGAAGCAAGGCAATCACACAAAGGACACAACAATATATCCTGGTTCGGACCTCCTTTCCACAGGAGTCCTACGTCCAGTCCCCAAGCAATCTCTTGGGATTTCACTATCTAGGATACAGTCCCCCTATGGACACTACAACACCCTGGATGCCCCACCAGGTCTTCTTCTCTTTCCCGGGCAAGAAGACAGCCCACTTCTTTTACAGGCTCAGAAGCAAACCTACTTCTTTTATAGGCTTAGAAGCTAACCTACTGGTACCCACCCCAGTGCGGTGCAGCACCCAGCCGTAGCTGGTCTTCCTTCTCTCAGAAGGGAATAACACCCTGGTACCCACCAGGTCTTCCTTCACACGAAGGGAAACAACACAGAAAATGTGTTCAAGGAACAACGCCCCTAGATCAAGCTTACACAGAGCAAGATCTGAAGCTAGGACTGAGAGGATAAAGATCTATAGAATAAGAACTCTCTCAGTACTAAAGGCTCTCTCTCAAAGCTAGACAATGGATGCAGAGAGCTAAGAGGTAGATGAAATGGAAGTGAGGCTTTGCTCTTCTTGGATGCTCGCAAAAAACTAGATCAGAATAGATGTGAGCTTTTTCTTCTTCTTTTTTTGTTGTCCTTTTTTTCTGGAGCTTTTGTCTTGAATATATATCATTCATTTGAAATATGGACGTTGAAGTATCCGTTGTCTTCAAGCTTGGTATACGTTAGACTTCAAAGAGCTTGGAACTTGTGTTCAATGGTCTTCTTGGCCTCTCATGCACGTAGGAGAAGATCTTCTAAGATTACTTGCGTTTCCAATGTTGTAGTGGATTGCTGTCAGATGCCTGCACACATTTCAAGCTTTAAACAGTGGACAGCTGGACTATCTTTTGTTGTTAGTCAACGTTAGAAGGAATGTTCATCAGAATAGTAATGCCATTTGCTGTTCTAAAAAAAGATGTTTAAAAGAGTAAGCATGATAGTGGAAAGATATTATTTGCATGCATGCAGAGATACGTTCAGTCTTCATTAAATGCACAGCAGTCATGGAGATATGTGCGAAGACTTTGACTATTCAACGCTTTCAAAGATAAGTCATATATCAAGTCAATATAGACAAGAAATCGATGCATTTATGACTTATGAAATCGTTGAGCATTAACAAGCAAATCGTAGTACATAAGAAGTCGATACATTCATGACTTATGAAATCATTATGATCAAGTCAATTTAGCTAAATCGTTGTAAGACATAACCAAATCGTTATGTTTACTGAAGAAATTGTTGTGGAGAGCAAATCGTTGTTCTCACAAAGAAATCAATGTAAACAAATCGTTCTGGTCTCTTTACAAATTGTTCTGAGAGCGAATCGTTATGGCTATAAAAGGAATCGTTCTAAGATCTATTTCTTAACAAATCGTTATGGCCACTTAAGAAATCGTTGTGAGATCGATTTCTTAACAAATCGTTATGGCCACTTAGCGAATCGTTCTGAGATCGATTTCTTAACAAATTCTTAACAAATCGTTATGGCCACAAAGCGAATCGTTCTGGCACATATAAATTTGGCACTTGAAGTGAAATCGATGTATATGAAATTAGACATCGACTTTATCATTTTAGTGCACCATAAAATAATCATAATATTCATGAAATAATCTAATCATAAATTTTGTTAGCACCAAAATATGAGGGTAATAAAAGAGTGGTTCAACTCGTCCTTCTCCAGTTGAAAAGTGGCTAGCAGCAGCTTATCTCCTGCTGCACATTGCATGACATGGAAAATCCTTTCCATTTCTTTCAGCCAGTGTTCTGCTTCATCCGGATCCGTGGATCCACTGAACCTAGGCGGGTTCAGACTTCTGAAGTTTCGATGCAGATCGCCTGCACCGGTATGATTACCCCCAACTTGGGTAGCTTGCATGATGGCACGAGTCAACTCTTGGATGGTTTGTTGCATGCCCCTCATTTGAGCACGTTCAGCAGTCATCTTGATTGCTTAGTTCCTACAAAAGAATATTTATTGTCATGATATCGATGTGAGATTTAATTTGTGCGTGTGTGAGTTTATTTTAGCTAGTTACCCCTGGCTCTAACCACCTCTCACATAGGTAGGATAATTGACTCTAGTCGAGGCAGGTTAACCTAGATCAACCTATACTTAAGAATAACCTAGGCTCTGATACCATAAAACTGTCACGCCCCGACGCGGAATATCGGAACGCGAGGCAGCTGCAAGTAAATGGGTACAGAGCAAGAACTAGACATCAAACTATTGCACAATGAATAATACTAAAACGAATACCTTTCATTAATAACTTTCCAAATGTCTAGTTACAACCACTAATATCAGAGCCATTCTATAGGGCCCAATTACATTGAAATAAAGTAAAAGACTAACTAAGATTCTATCATAGTACTAGGACGCTAGGGCACTCTTCACATCACTCCTGGTCGTTCCCATCCTCTTAAGTGTATAGTTCATCCTCGGTCTCACCTGAGAACACAATGACAAATAACGCAGGGTGAGCGATAACGCCCAGTAGGACTTAAATCTCAATAATCAAGCAGGCTTTAAATGATTAATGTATTAAAGGTAGAGTAACTAATGATAGAGTGAGAGAGTCAAGTAAAGTGAAAGATAACATGATAGCACGTGAGCAAAATAGCACAGGTTTCCAGATATATCACGAGAGTCGAGTATAGCACAAAATAACAAGATGGCCATAGCACAAATAGCACAAAAATATAGCAATAGCACAACGAGTATAGCATAGCACTTTGCTGTCAACAGACAACGAGAGAATATAGCACTTTTGATTGTCATTAGATTAATCTAGATAGTATGGCACTTGGATGTAATGCCGACATCCTGATCATTTAACTCCCATGGGCAAATGTCACTTTCGGGCGCTCTCCCCAAGACCAGATCGGGCCCCATTGCGCTGGCATTGGTTATATTGTTTTATCTTTAGACAATCAGTCAATGGCCAATATAAAGTACCAAGGAAATAGATGAGAGCACTAGATGAATAGACGAGATAGTAGAGAGTATAGATGAGAGCTAGTGGACATTGTACGTAACACGTCGAGTAAACAGGTGATAGTAACAGTTGTACAACACACGCACTTGGTGTTGGCAGTCAGGTGGAACTCACGACCCTACCACTGGCCATGTTAAGCACAGGTCCAGAGGTCCGACGTGATTCACGATAAGAGCGAACTTCTAATAGCCGTTTGGATCTTATTGATCCCTAAAGGGGTAATAGGTGTTAGGGTACAACCGGCTCGTCGACCATGTGGAAATCCATGGACAGAGGAGACTTACGGAGGCCTTGAACAAAGACTCACTAGTTCGGCAGAAGGAGTATCCATCGGAGAGTTCGTCCAAGTCAAGAAAGAGGGTAATTATGGAAACAAGTGCTCGACGTTCTAGAGGAGTTCTAGAATAGTGGAGCGTCGAGATCGATGTTTCAAAACAACGAGAAAATCGAGGACAAGTTCATTTATAATTAAGGCAATTTAATTGTATAAATTACCAGATAGATTATATCACATGTTCATGCCAATTAAGCCACATTTGGATGGTTCGAGTGTGTGCATGTGACATGAAATCATAGATGGAAATTAGTCGTGTGTATGTATTTTAAATCACATATAAAAGTTCATTTATATTAAGTGCATTTACTGCCGGTATAACTGAGATTAAAGGGTATAAGCACACTAGGCAATTAGAGCATTACAAATCAAGGTTTTCTTGTAAAAATCCTGTGATCGCGACGAACACTTGTAAGGATCGCGACGGGGTCGGATCAGAACGTGACAGTACCTTGTAAGGATCGCGACATGCTTGTCTGATCAGGCACTGAGAACGCGATAGAGACCTGTAAGGAACGCGATAGAGACCTGTAAGGAATGCGACAGACTGTTCAAACCAGGCACAGGGATCGCGACAGTGATGCCTGTTGCGTTCAGAACGCGACTGGCAGACTGTCGCAATCAGATCTTAGAACGCGACCTATCGGGCCGTCGCATTTTGGTGGTCTGTGCCTGAGTACGACAGGGATCAGACATGTCTTGGATTGCGGACCAGACTTTCCCTTTTTTGACACAAGGTTGTTCTAATACTAAGAACAAATTGTATGGTATATGAAAAATCACGAAACCAGTTTTAAACAGATCCAGACATGCATGGGAACTTCTAGTAAATCAAAATCGGAAAAAAATGAAGGTTTCAACATGGTTTAATAAAGAGTATTCAGGATGAACATAGAATTGTGTACAGTTGGGATCAACGAATTAATTCACATGATAGGGTGGATGGAAATTAGGGCTTTTAGGGGCAAATGAAACCTAACATCCATCAGAATCTTCAATAAAATTTTCATGGCACGAGATTAAGTGTAGAAGGAGAACAAGATTTAATAAGGGGGTTCGGGGTCAAGACAAGTGCAGAACTTCAAAAATTAAGAAGTAAATATTGACTTGATGATAAATCATGAAACTTGAGGGTATTGCTCATGATGATGGGAAGAACCTACAATTTAAACTTTATAGTTTATGCTTGTGAGAATGCCTACCTTGACTCGATTTTCTCTCCTAGGGCTAGAACTTGAAGAACTCGGGATGAAGCTTGAGAGAGACTTCTTCTCCACGAATTCCCCTCCTTCTAGACTCCTTCCCACGTCCAGCAATCCCTTGGCACGAACTAGGGCCGGCCTTGGGGCAAATAAGAGAGTATTTAAGCTCTTTCCCTTTCAATTTCCTAATAGGACTCAAATTTCTATTAATTTCGAGATTTCTTATTCTCTACCTTCCTTCTAAGCCTTCCTCATCCTAATTGGGTTGGGAAGAGAGCTAAATTTGTGGCCAAGCAATTAGGGTAAGTTTAGGATTCCAAATCCAACTCAAATCACTTATTTTAATGCATTAAATACCCTCTTTTTATTTAAGTAATATTTTAGTTACGAATTTAGGGTATTTTTGTAATATTCCCCTTTTTATAAATCCAATTTTGGCCCACTAAACTCCAATGGGTCCATTTATTAAAGCCCATTACTTCTTTTCTTTTAATGGGTTTTAGTAATTTCTTTTTCCATTAATTTCCTATTTAATTTATTTTCTTTTATTTAATCTTCTAATAAATTTAATTAGTTTTCTTTTTATATTATTAAATTTTTATTTTCAAAAAATCCAGGTTCCTATAGCACCCCAACTTCATTTTTCTGAGGTGCCTCACAAACAATCATCCGATCAACTCACCCAAGCACTCTTGGCGAAGGTTAGTAGATTGGAACAAGATCTTAAGAGGGTGTCCGCACCCAAGGACTCTCTAGAACTGGCCCTTACTTCTATGCGAGTCTTCTATCTTCCTCTCTCCGAGCTGCCCGTCTACCACCGCTACAACGGCACCGGCAACCCTTTTGTCCACATCAAAGAATTCATGTATGAATCGTCCTTCTGACAGAATGATAATAGAGCACTAGCATTCCTCTTCAGAAGATCTTTAGATGGTCCTGCCTTGGAGTGGTTCTACTCTCTAGAATCCACTAACGGAGAGGATTTTGTTGTTGTGAAAGAAAGTTTGTACAAAAGTACAGAGACCGGGTTGGTCCTTCCTTGTCTATCACAGACTTAACGGCTGAAAAAAATGAAGGCGGATGAGGACTTCCTACACTATGCTGATAGGTGGAGAGCAATGGCAGAGAAGTTAAGGGATCCGTTGTCTGAGTCTGAACAAGTGAAGATGATCACTGCAAATGCTACACCATAATTCGGACACATTCTAGCTATGAATAATTGAATACCATGGAAGAGCTGTATGAGAGAGTTAGATACATCCAAACACAGTTGAAAGACTCTCCCATCATGGCAATGTTTGAACCAAAAGCTAGAACAGTCAAGAAGAATAATGGCAATCCCCAAGTTGGTGGTCCCACGACTGAGAGGGTTATTCATAATGAGCAAGTGAGTGCTATGGGCAACCCGAACTCCACTCCATACTGCACAAACCCCAACCCAAGGCCTCAACAACCACATTACCAACAACAATCACAACAGACATCGTTCAAGCCTAGTAACCAAGCTCTAGGTGCTTGTTTTAGACCATATAGTGCATTATGCATTTGAAAACATGATTAGGATGGTCTATGTCTTTAAAGTCGGGAGGTTGTTCAACATAGACATCCTCTTTTATAAAACTATTTAAGAATACAGATTTCACATCTATTTGAAATAATTTTAAATTACATGCAGATGCATATGCTAGTAAAATTCGAATAGCCTCAAGTCTAGCTACTGGTGCATAGATTTCATCAAAATCTATGCTCTCCTCTTGAGAATAGATTGAGCTACCAGTCTAGCCTTATTTCTAATAATGACACCAGCCTCATCCTTTTTTTTTGAACACCCATTTGGTGCTAATAACAAGATGATCTGATGGCCTAGGCACAAGGGACCAAACTTGATTTCTCTTGAACTGAATTAGTTCATCTTGTATGGATAGAATCCAAGATTCATCAGTCAGTGCTTCATTAACTGTCTTAGACTCAATTTGAAAAACAAAAGCTAAATAATCACATGGAATAATGTTACCTTTGGTTCTTACCCCAACAATTGGATCTCTAATGATATTTTCTTTTGGATGATTCTTCTTGTATCTCCATTCCCTAGAAAGATCCTTATGGATTAGATCTTTTTGTTGTAGTTCTTCCAGAGGTAGATCTTCATTATCCTTGATAGATACATCTTGCATTTTCTCGGATAGTTCCTTCGTACCTTCATCATCAATAACAATTTCCTTTCTCAAGAAGGGTTAGATTCATCAAATATAACTTGTAAAGTTTGTTCAATTAATAGACTTCTTTTATTAAAAACACTATATCCTTTGGGTTTAGAAGTGTAACCCAGAAAAATACCTTCATCAGATTTTGGATCCAGCTTACCAATATTTGTCTTACCATTGTTGTGAATAAAACAAGGACATCCAAATATCCTGAGATGACTGATCTTGGGCTTCCTCAGCTTGTACAGCTCATATGTCGTCTTCTTCAGTATAGACCTTATCATAGCTCTATTGATTATGTAGTATGCTATATTAACTGCCTCTGCCCAAAAATATCTTAGCAAGTTGTATTCAGATAGCATGGTTCTTGCCATATCCAATAATGTTCTATTTTTCCTCTCAACTACTTCATTTTGTTGTGGTGTTCTTGGTGCTGAGAAATTGTTCTCGATTCCTAGATCATTACAGAATTCTGCAAACCCGTCATTTTGAAATTCTCCTCCATGATCAGATCGAAGACTTATAATATTGAACTTCTTATCTTTCTAAACTAACTTGTTGAACTTGACAAATGCTTCAAAAGTGTCATCTTTGTGTTCTAGAAATGAGACCCATGTATATCTTGAGAAATCATCAACAATAACAAATCCAAAATTTTTGCCACCTAGACTGGTAGTCCTCATAGGTCCAAATAAATCCATGTGGAGTAGTTCTAAAGGCTTGGATGAGGTGACAATTGTCTTTGATTTGAAGGATGCTTTGGCATGTTTTCCCTTTGCACATGGTCCACAAATTTTATTAAGTCTTGAGTTAATCTTTGGTAAGCCTTCCACTAAGTCATGCTTGATGAGCTTTCTGATTCCATCCAGACTAGCATGACCTAATCTCATGTGCCAAAGTTCTGCATTTTGCTCTTTACTTGCCGCCAAGCATACATGTTGACCTTTTAGATCTTCCAAACCTAAAACATATAGATTTCTTTCTCTATAGGCTTCGAAGACTGTTATTCCTTTCTTGATGATTAAACATTTGGATTCTTGGAACTTGACTTGATGATCCTTGCCGCATAACTGACTTATGCTAATCAAGTTGTATTTGAGACCTTCAACACAAAGTACTTCTTTTATCAATGTCTTTTCTTTGTTTTCAACATATCCACAACCAATTACTGCCCGTTTTCCATTGTCTCCACATGTCACAGTTCCTTCTTCAGTCTTGATAGATGAAAATAGTTTCTTGTTGCCTATCATATGCCTTGAGCAACTACTGTCTAAGTGCCACTTTGATGCTCTAAGACTTTCTGCAAATATATCAATGAGATTTTGGTACCCAAGTTGTAGTGCCCTAAAATTTTCATTGAAATGTATAATGCAATCGTGTATGTTTTTCTGCATTTAGTTGTATGCTATTCTGTGTTGAACTTGGCGTCAACATCTTCTGACGTTGACTACTGTTAGCGGCATGATCGTTTGCCGTTGACTGTCTATTAACGACAGTGTATTGTGTCATTTATTATCTTCTGGAATAATTGGTTTTTCGGGCAAGTAAGTTGACGCCATGATCGATGGACGTCTACATCATGGTCGACGACAACATGGGTTGATGTTAACCTGACTTGTCTATTTTTGTTGTTACCGTTTTGGGCAAGAGATTGCAGGCCGTTTCCATGCATTTAAGAGGGAGATTTGGTGCGTTTATGATCCAATGGCTAGGATTAAGTTTGGGCTAAGTGTAGGGATCCTTATAAGACCCGGTTTTGGCCTTTGGGGGAGATTTTCGCATTGCTTTGGAAGAGAGAAAAGGCAGGCCGAGAGAAGGGTTTCAGAGCTTTGTTCAGGCAATCTGAAGCGTGCTGGACCAAGGAGGATCATCAAGCATCGAGGTCTGAAGCTTCTCCAAGCGGGAGAGCTGTGCTAGAAGCTGGTGTTGGGCGATTGAAGTCGGGGAGGAGGACTGCCTTGTAGCCAAGGCGGGCGTCTTCGAATCCATTTTTGTCACTCCAGAAGGAGTAGAGGCAAGTGACATGGGGGATCAGTTTAGGATAGTTTAATCTTTAGATTTATTATTTTTATAGATTTTTAAACCATCGAAATAACATGTGGGAAGGGTTGTAAGTTCCGTGTTTTCTAGACGAATGAATTTAACGTCCATATCGATTGCCGTCTAGTTTATGTAACAACAGGATCGACCGCCGTTGATTTCTTGTAAACGACATATGTATGGACGTCTACTATATGTTAACGACGCTATGTGCCACCGTCTACTGATATTAACGATAGGATATATGGCCGTTGACCTGGTGTAAACGCCACATATTTGGCCGTTAAGTTTATCAGTGCTATATTTTCTGCAATTTGATTATATTTGCTCAATTGTAAATCATGCATGTATGAAGTATTCGGCCAGGGTATATTCTATGTGATTCAGTGTTGTTATACTATGGACAAGACATTGCAATGATGAATAGGCTATATGTATATATATGTATGGTTGTTCTTTTGGATTTGAACTGAATTGGTAAAAGAAATATGAAAAGATACAAACATGATCCATGTTGTATTGCTGAAATTAGAGACTGTCCTACTGTTAGTTGGAACTATAGATCCACTGTATTCAATTCTTGTATATCAATTGCATAATTTAATCACTGTTGTACCATGTTAAGTAGCTCAGATTTATGAAGATTAATTATGCAAAATATTTTACAGAGCTCAGAAAATCATGAAATTTGGCATGTCTATAGTATGATCTGAATCAGAATTACTGTCAAAATTTCGGGATTTTTAGATCACTGTGCATACTGTTATGATTTTCCAAATGATAAATGTATATAGAATTCAATGAATATGACAATGTATATACATGATGATTTTGATAAAAGTAGAACCATGATAGGTTGCTGTATTACAATAGAGTTTAATTTCAGAACTGAGAAAGTCATGCTATGTGATGTTGCATTATCATCTTAATAAATTATGCATGAATGTATGAAAGAACATGATAGAATTGTATGAAAATGTAAATTGCATGAGTGCATACATGTTAATGCATCTGAACTGAATTGGCCAATAAGACATTGCTATGATAGAGATAACTACAAGGAACTACATCATGGAATGCCCCTATGGTAATGGTTCACCTACATGAAATGACTACATGAATCTGTGGGCAGCGGATTGAAATCCTGGAGGTAGACATGTTCTACTGGTTAAGGTGGGAAGGACTTTCCCCGGTATTGCGCAATAACCTAGACTTCATCACTACTTTGCCTAGGTGATAAGTGAATGACTACATGCTACATGATCTCTATTAATAGTATGGGCTATGTCTTGGCAACTACATGAACTAAATGACTACATGAACTACATGTCTACATGATACATGATCTACATGCTACATGCCACATGAACTACATGTCATTTGTTTTACATGCTACATGTTAAATTGACTCCTTGCTACATGATGAATTATTACATGTTACATGATATAGATTAAAAGAACTTGAAATTGTTTACATGTTGCATGACATTAGATATATACCATTGAAATTTGATTACATGCCATGCCATATGAACATATTTTAGATCGATTGCTATAATGTGAGATGTAAGTTATATATATTACATGAATTGTTCTATTTCCTTGATAAATAACTATGCTATGTAAAGAATGATTGCTAAATGATTTAGAACATGTTGATAGGAAGAACTATATGATATTAAGAATGTGAAAGAAATATGTTACCATGTTTTAAACCTAATATATATTATATCTTGAACTGTCTTTCTTGTAGACTCACACTTGATTAACATTTCAGGAGAGACTGAGGATACCCAGGAGTTAGTGCACTCTGACTCGGAGCGTGAGGATGTGGAGATTTAGTGCTTTTCTTTGTGTGTGCTTGAGAGTTTATGTATGTGAGAATAAGATGTACTTTGAATTTTATGCAATTGGACCTATGAACTGTAATAATTTGGACTATTGTTATCTTTCCTTTATGTTTTACACTTAGTATTTGGATATGATGTTGATTGAGAAATTTGGTTCCATGTTCTGTTGCCACTTGTTGGAATTAAATTGTCATTTATGTATGTCTCAATCTGTGCCGTCTATTGTTGGATATGTTCTACTGTAATACCTCTATTGGATCCAATGTGAGTTGGAATAACTGTATTGGGTCTAAGAGGGGCGTTACAGAGATTGGTATCAGAGAGTTCCAGGTTGAGCATGTACATAAATGGAATATCAATATTGTGTTCATATTCTTAAGTCTACATAAGGAATTAGTCCAAGATTTATGTAGAATAATAGGTTATTATAATAAATGCTTATTTTGCAGACTATGGCTACCCGTGGACGTAGAGGAGCAGGCCCGAGCTAGGGTGTTGAGTCAACGGGAGGTTCACAGGCTCCAGCTCAGCAGGCACATGACAAGACATACGTACCTTTGCCACCCCCACCACCACCTGTGGATTATGGAGCATTAATGCAAGGATTGGTACACGCGATGCAGACTCAGGCACATACAACAGCTGCTTTGCAAGCGCAAGTGCAGGCTCAGGTTAGTAGATAGGAAGTGTTATCCAAGGTGTTGAATGGAAGAATTCATCAAAGAACTTGACATGGATATAGGCGCAAGCACCTGCTCATGAGGCAGGCATTGGTGGTGTGTCAATGATGGAGCGGTTTAGGAGGATGACCCCGCCTTTCTTTAAGGAGGAGAGTGATCCTGTCATGGCGGAGAGTTGGCTTCGGGAGACGGAGAAGATCTTTCATGCTATCCGATGCGCGGAAGAGGAGAGAGTGACTTTAGCTACTTATATGCTACAGGTAAAGAATAGTTTTAGAAGGTTATGTATGTTGTTCGTGGTGCACCCTTAGATGTATCTACCTTCTTTTGCAGGAGCGTGCTGATGTGTGGTGGTCGTCAGTACTATGCACACAGTTCGGGGATGGAGCTATGGAGGTTACATAGGCTGAGTTCATCCGACTGTTCAGGGCGAAGTACATTCCGGAGCATGTGCAGGATCGCATGGAGCAGGAGTTTCTAACATTGACCCAAGGGTCAATGAGTGTGCTTGAGTATGAGGCGAGATTTGGGGAGCTATCCAAGTATGCGCCCCACATTGTGACAGATGAGCGGAGAAAAGTGAAGAAGTTCATCATGGGGTTGAAGCCGTCCCTGAGGACTAGACTGGTAGCTTTTGGGCATCGATCTATGGAGGAGGCTTTGTCAGCGGCATGCATGCAGGAAGTTGAGATGGAGGTGTACCTGGAGGAGAAGAGGGCTTCTTTGAAGAGGCCTGGATCAGCATTTCAGCGGCAGGATAAGAAGAAGAAGGCCCCAACATTTCAGCCTAGGGTAGTGATACTAATGAGAGTGGCTGCACCGACACCGGGTGGAGGCACAGTTGCAGAAAAGCTCTTGTGTACTCAGTGTGGGAAGTGTCATGGAGGAGAGGTCTGTTGGGTTACTTCTGGTAGATGCTTGAGATGTGGTGACAAGAACACAAGATCTGAGATTGTCTGAAGATGGTGCAGTAGACTGTAGCGGCAGCAGCACCAGCAGCAGCTAGACTGGCACCGAGAGCAGTAGGGAGACCGAGGGCTCAGGCTCGAGTGTTCGCTTTGGAGAGAGACGAGGCAGAGTTGGCGGAGCACATCACAGAAGCTACAATTTTGATTATGAGAATGCATGCTCGAGTTTTGTTCGATACTGGTGCTACGCATAGCTTTATTTCCGAGAGGTTTGTGAAGGTTTTGATGAAGGAGAGTGGCTTGGTTCCGGAAGTGTTGGAGGTTCCCTTGTCTGTTCATACTCCATCCAGGACTATGATGACTGGGCAGTGTTTTTCTTCTCTTCATCTAAATATTGAGGAGCGGATTTTGCCTGGTAGCTTCTATCTGTTGAAGATGAAGGATTACGATGCTATTTTGGGCTTAGACTGGCTCGATGAGCATTATGCCTTATGGATTGCAGGAGGAAGATTATCATTTTCTGGATTCCTAGTGAGGAGGAGTTTGTTCATCCCTTACCCAATAATATGTCGGGTAAGTTCATGATTTCAGCTCTGAAGACAGCCTGGATGTTGAGCAAGGGTTGTGATGGCTTTCTTGTTAGTGTGGTGGTATCCGAAGATTTGAAGAAGGTCTTGTCCATGGAGGATATTGATATTGTTTGGGATTTCAGTGATGTCTTTCCCGAGGATTTGTCTAGTTTGCCCCCTGCAAGGGAGATCGAGTTTGGTATTGAGTTAGTACCTGGCACATCACCTATTTCTATTGCTCCTTATCGTATGACACCAGTGGAATTGGCAGAATTGCGGAAGCAACTGCAGGAATTGCTTGATAAGGGTTTTATTCGACCAAGTGTATCACCTTGGGGAGCACCTGTACTCTTTGTGAAGAAGAAGGACTGGTCGATGAGGCTGTGTATTGACTATCACAAGCTCAATCAAGTGACTATTAAAAACAAGTATCCTTTACCTCGTATTGATGACTTGTTTGACCAGTTACGTGGAGCTTCGGTGTTTTCTAAGATCGATCTTCGTTTTGGCTTTCATCAACTCCGAATCAAGCTGGAGGATGCTTCTAAAACGGCTTTTAGGATGAGATATGGTCATTATGAGTTCCTAGTCTTGCCCTTTGGTTTGACAAATGCTCCAGTAGTTTTCACGGACTTGATGAACAGGGTCTTTCGGCTGTATCTCGATTCTTTTGTGGTGGTTTTCATTGATGATGTGCTGATCTACTCACCAGATGTGGAAACTCATAGAGAGCATTTGAGGATTGTGCTGGAAGTCTTGAGGGAGCACAAGTTGTATGCCTTCTGGATGAAGGAAGTCCATTTCATGGGGCATGTCATCTCTGGAAATGGAGTGTCTGTGGATCCGGCTAAGGTGGAAGCTGTCCTTGACTGGAAGACACCGAGATCATCTGTTGTCATCAGGAGTTTTCTTGGCTTGGCTGGCTATTATAGAAGATTCATTGAGGGTTTCTTTTCTATTGCGGCTACCTTGACAAGGGTGACTAGGAAGGGAGTTAAGTTCAAATGGTCAGAGGCTTGTGAAAGGAGTTTCCAGGAGCTGAAGACTCGATTGACCTCAGCGCCAGTGCTTGTGTTACCCAATGGTGTGGATCCTTTCTCTATCTACACGGATGCTTCGAAGATTGGATTGGGTTGTGTTCTTATGCAGGGAAGTAGAGTTGTGGCATATGCTTCTAGGCAACTCAAGGAGCATGAGCGTAATTACTCAACTCATGATTTGGAGCTGGCAGCGGTGGTCTTTGCTTTGAAGATTTAGAGACACTATCTGTATGGAGTCAGATTTGAGCTTTTCTCAGACCACAAGAGTCTCAAAACAAAGATGGAACAGTCCTCCTCTAGAGTGGGCCAGTAAAAGCCTTGCCTAAGGATCTTCTTGGCAAGTATTTGGCTATTCACATGGCCACCACACACACCTGAATGAGCCTCCTCAACAACGTTCAACACTTCATCATCATCCAAGCACCTGAGTAAAACTCCAGTGAGTCCCCTTCTATAGAGCGTATTTCCAACCAGAGTATACTTCTAGGATAGCCTCCTTATGACTTTCTTCTCATCACTTGTGGCTTCCTCAGAGTATGTCTGATTTCTATAGTACCTTGCTATCTCATAGTACCATGGCTTCTCCTCATCCTCCAATTTCTCTTCTAGCTCCACTAACATGATTTCTATCTTGCCCTTCCTTTCTATCTTCTTCAACATCTCTTCTTTAATCCATAGAAAGATGGGGTCTTGAACAGCAGGAGTATTACGGCATGCAATTTGAATGCTATCAAAATCCCCGAGATAGCTCATATGCATGGTCGCACCGATAGTGGCAAGGGCATCTGCTAGGAGATTTTGATGACGAGGGACATGGACAAAAATAAGCTTGGAGAATAGCTTGGCATAGGCTGAGGCAAGTTCTTGATAAGGCTTGAGTTTTGGATCCCGAGTGTGGTATTTGGTGAGCACTTGGCATAAGACCAGTTGACTATCACCTACAATTCGCAGATGGGTGACACCATAGAAGTCGGCGTACTCAAGGCCAGCCAACAAAGCTTCATATTCTGCTATGTTATTTGTGGCAGGAAATTCTAGCTTATAAGCCTGTGGAATGGTGACACCCTCCGGTGATAGAAGAGCAATCCCGATACCCTTTCCATGAGAGTTCAGAGCTCCATCGAAATATAACGTCCACATAGGATCAGATTGGCTAAGGGACATTAATTCCTCATCTGAAAACTCTGAACAAACATGATCAAATTGTGGAATAGGGTGATGAGTGAGATGTTCTGCTATGGCATAGCCTTTGATGGATTTCTGCTGAATGTAGATGATAACAAATTGGGAGAGAAAGCTTTGCCAACGTGCTAGCCTATCAGTAAGAACAGTTTTGTCAAGAAGGATTTGATAGGATTCATTCAGGCGATGAGATGGACCTCATGAGCATGAAAGTAGTGCTTCAATTTCTGCACTACCCATACGAGAGCGGCACATGTCTTCTCCATTGCTATGTACCTTTGCTCGCAGGGGTGAGAAGCTTAGACAAATAGTATGCTGCCCTCTCCTTGCCTTCTTCATCCACTTGTGCAAGGACAACTCGTACCGAGTCTTCCAGGACAGATACATAAAGAATGGGTGGTTTGCCTGGAGTCGGCGGCCTCAGAACAGGGGGATTAGCCAAATACTCCTTAAGTCTGTCAAAAGCCGCCTGACACTTCTCGTCCCAATGGAATTCGACTCCGGCTTGGTGAGGTCGCAGAAGGGTCTAAACCTCTGCAAATGTTGGGAGACGAACCGGCGAAGAAATTGCAACCTCCCGATTAGTCCTCGAACTTCCTTCAAATTCTTGGGAGGGGGCATCTCTCTTATTGCCTTTGCCTTGTTGGGATCAATCTCTATGCCCCTCTTGCTCACAATGAAACCTAAGAACTTTCCCAATGATACACTAATACACACTTCTTGGGGTTCATTTTCAACTGATATTCTCTTGACCTCTGCAGGACCTTTGTTAGAACCCCGGGATGCTCAGCCATTGTTCTCGATTTTACCACCAGGTCATCCACATACACCTTAATATAAATATGGATCATATCATGAAAGATAGCCATCATAGCTCTTTGGTTAATAGCTCCAGCATTCTTAAGTCTAAATGACATGACCACATAACAATAAGTGCCCCATGGTGTAGTGAATGAGGTCTTCTCCTGGTCTTCCTCAGCCATCTTAATTTAGTTGTACCCTGAGAAGTCATCCATGAAGGAGAGAGTTTCATACCCAGCCGTGTTATCTATGAGCATGTCGAGGTGAGGCAATGAGAAATCATCTTTCGGACACGCACGATTGAGGTCCCGGAAGTCAATACAAATTCTTACTCTTCCATCTTTCTTCATGACCGGGATGATGTTCGCCACCCAATTTGGATAAAGTACGACTCTAATAAATTTGGCTTTGTGGAGCTTGTCGACCTCATCTTTCATTTTCAAAGCCATTTGTGGGTGGAAACACCTCAACAGCTATTTAATGGCAATGGATCCTGGCTTAAGTGTAAGATGGTGTTCAACAAGCGCGGTGTCCAAGCCTAGCATATCCTCATAGCTCCATGCAAACGTGTCCTTATACTCTCTGAGAACCTCGATAATTGCCTCCTCTTCAGCCGGTGATAAATTGCTGCTTATGAGGACGGTCCTAGGGTTTTCCTCGATTCCCAAATTGATTTCCCTGGTAGTTTCTTCTACAGCAACTAACGGTTCATCAAATCTTTTCACTCCACTTGAGAATGCGTCAGCCTCGTCCTCAAACTCTTCATCACCTTCTTCAATCGGGTCGTCATCATCCATGATTTCATAGACTCCGAACCCATCATCAATTAGGCACAACGACTGCTCATATTCCATATCCGGCAACTGCAAGGACTTTTCTACAAATTCTGGAATAGCTAGACATGCCTTACATCTAGGGTCTAGATCAACGAGGAATCGATGTGGAACCCTCCTATCCTTGTACTTCTTCTTGGAAACTACCCCTAGCTTATTGCTACCCTGACCTAGACTCTCACTACCTGAATCTACAGCAGGGGGTGGAGGAGTAGGAAAAGTAGTAAAAGAAGATTCTCACGTGGGGGAAGGTGGAGAAGGAGTAAAAGCAGTAAAAGTCCCCTGCGTGGAGGGGGAAGGAGGTCTCTGCATGGAGGGAAATAGGAGATCGGTTATGGGACCGGGGAGGAGTGGCCCGTAGGTTGGGGCACATTCGGTGGAGAGGTAAGAAGTCTCCTCGATGGAGACGATAGAATCATCCATTGAAAAATTGGCAGTGTTTTTGGAGATTTTTATTGTTATTTTGATTTTTTTTATTTTTATTGAACATGCAAAGGGAAAGAGGGCAAGGTGAGATCGCCAATCTAGAAAGTTGAGACACGAGCGTGTGCTCGAGAGGAGGGCGATTGGGGAGGAGAGGGAGTTAGAGGGTGAGCGCCTGCTCAGGGGAGTGAAGAGATATTGTGTAATGGGGCGTCAGTGCCCGGGGAATGCTTAAGGAAGTGAAAAATGGCCATGCGGTGGCCTGGAGTAGATTGGGCGCGATGCTCAGAGAAAAGAGAAGGCCCGCCCTGAGCCTAGTTGTTGTAGGAGCTTCTGTGGTAGGGGTGCTTGACTCAGCTTCGTCTGCCTGCTGCCTGCTGCTTGTAGCCACCGCCAGCTGCTCAGTCTCCTCTGGTGTGAAGAGCTGACTTAAAGAAGCAGCAATGTCACTCAAATCAAACCACTGGCTCCATTCTGATTCAGACTCGCCCCTCTTTATTTGCTTCGGGGGCCTGAGGTTGTCCACAGCTTTGTATGTGGCCAGCGGTGGACGATGAATAGGTTCAGTAGTAATGGTAGACGTTTGTTCACTCCATGGCTGTAGTGGCCCCTTCTTAAAGTGCTGGTACAGGGTCCATGTGAGTGGTTCCCCCTGCTTATGATCTGCCCTGCCTGGCTTGTACGCCAGTCCTGCCCTGAGTCTGGTCTTGCTATTTTTTAGTCCTCCCTTGCAGATGTACTCCCAGCCCTTTGCCTGGCTGGTACCCTATTCGCAGCATAATGTGCCAGCCTTTTTCTGTGATGATCTTGCTTCTCTTTGCAACATTAACTAATGATGAACTGGTTGGGCTCTACTGTATGTTGAACGTGTCTAGCACAGACATTAACGGCTGATTGCTTGGCCATATGGAAGGGACTGAATTGTCAGTCATAGCGTCCACTTCCAAGACAGTCTGCTTGTTAGCGACTTTGACGACTCGCCCCTTGTAAGGAAACTTGAGGCACTGTTGTATGGTTGAGTTGACGGTGCCAAGTGCTTGGATGAACGGCCTTCCCAGTATCATGCAAAAACTCGGGTCCATGTCTAAAATGTGGAAGTCCATCTCAGTGACAGACAGACCCAGCCCAACCTTTAACGCAACTACTCCCTTTGGTGGCCTACTAGTGTTGTCGTAGGCCGTGACAGTGATGGAGGAGGGTTGGATAGACTGTAGTGTGACTCGGAAAAAATCTAACGTGCCTAAAGACACGACATTGATTGAGGCACTGGTGTCCACCAAGCATTGAGAGATGCGGATCCCGTTGATGTTGACTGTCAAGCATAGGGCATACCGCTGAGACTCTACAGGCGCTAACTCGGATTCATAGAACTCAATGGCCAGATGCCGACTAGTGGGGGTCAGGACTGCACTGATTTGGTTCACTGGTAGATCTTCGTTTACCACCACTTTCTGCAAATAATTCATCAGAGCTTCTTGATGTACCGGTGACCTTTTGATCAACTCTAAGATGGATATCTTGGCCGGTGTCTTATCCAAGTGCTTAAGTAAATCGTACTGAGTCCCTAGGATGGACTCCTCTTGTTGGGATTCTTCTTCTTGAGGCAGGGGTGCCTGTTCTTACTGTTGGGGGAAAATCTAGTTAAAAATGCACCCACTCCGGAGCACCATCGTTTCCTCAGAGTTTTCTCCCGCTACAGTTGCCGCGGCCGGTGGAATAGAAGATGGGTGGGAGGTAGAGGGTTAGGGGTGAACATTTAGTGCGGTAGTTGGATACCTTCCGCATTCGGGGGTGGAATGGGGGTACGTAAGAAGGGAGCTTGGGGTTTAGGGGTAATGATGGGTGCGGTTGGTGGGGTGCAGAGGATAGGTGGATTAGATGATGGTGGTTGTGAGGAGGTGGTGGTAGGAGGTTGGCGTATGAGTGGGTGATTGGGTTGTGGTGGTATGGTGGAGGGGTTGCATAGAAAGGAAACTTGTGGGTTAGGGAATGTTGATGTGGAGGTTACGGGGGGTTGGCAGATAAGTGGTGGATTGGATGGTTGGTTAGATGGCGTTGAACGGTGGGTGGCAGTTGTAGGGATGCATAGAAAGGAGGGTAGTGGGTTAGAGGGAGTGGGTGTACGGATGAAGGGGGGTAGGGTAAAGGAGGATTGAGGGGTAGAGGTAGAGGATACTTCCATCGGCCGGCCTGATGTATTTTTAGTATGGGGAGATGCCCTGAGGGTGTTAACTTGATGATTCAGAGCCTGGTGCTCCGGGAGGGGGTTCTGGACAATGCCCATATTGGGCTGCTGCTGGGGTGCCTGGGGCTGCTGCTACTGTTGCTATTGGTGGCCTCCTTGCTTTAATTTCTACTATATATATTCTCATTTCTTCTCAATCTATGCCTCCATTGTCATTCAAGTCATAAATATAATCTTTGAAGTGAAAACAAGCCTCCAAAGTGTGGCCCAGTCCCCTATGGAATGCACAATAACAGGAGGTATCAATATTGGGAGGCCATTGTAGCCGTTCCCTTGGCAAAGTGAGTGCATTGGCGGCCATCAGAGCATTAAAGATGTCGGGGAGAGTCTCCGGCAAGGGAGGATAATGGGCTCTTCTTGGGCCAGAGGGGCACCTAGGCTGTTGAGGATCATAAGTGCCTGGAGGAGGGACTTGATTGTATTGTGGAGGAGGAGGAGGAGCAGGTTGTTGTTGTTGGTATTGGGGAGGGGCAGGTTGGCGGTACTGGGTCTGTGGTGCCTGGCGGTATTGAGGAGGGGGAGGAGGAGCTTGACGATACTGAGGTGGAGGTTGTTGATATTGAGGTTGCTGAGGTGGTTGGGGTTGCTGGGGTGGTGCTCTAAATGTTGGAGGGTTGTTTGGCCTGAAGGCTGGCTGTTGTTGTTGAGGCTTGGAGTTGGTGTTAGGACGGTAGGTGGAGGGGCTGGGGTTGCCCATAGCACTCACCTGCTCATTTTGCATGACCCCCTCGTTCGTGGGACTGCCAGTAGGGGAAGTACCATTGCTCTTCTTGAATGTCCTGGCCTTTGGCTCAAACATGGCCATGATCGAAGAGTCCTTCAGCTGCGTCTGGATGTAGCGGGTTCTCTCATATAATTCCTTCATGGTTGTCAGCTTATTCATTGCCAGGATATGTTTGAATTGCGGCATAACATTTGTCGTGATCATCTTGACTTGCTCCGGCTCAGACAAAGGGTCTCTCAATCTTTCGGCCATAGCTCTCCATCTATCAGCATACTATAAAAAGTCCTCATCCGTTTTCATTCTTTTGGCCATCAGATCGGTAATTGATAATGCAGGACCAACCCGATCCCTATACCTCTGTAGAAACTTCCTTTGAACCGCTTCGAAATCCTCAGCATCTGTGGGCTCCAGAGAGTAGAACCACTCAAGGGCAGGCCCATCCAAAGATTAGCGGAAGAGAAAAGCAAGGGCACGATTGTCATTCTGCCAAAAGGACGATTCGTACATAAACTTCTTGATATGCACGAATGGATTGCCACTACCATTGTAGCGGCGGTAGATTGGGAGTTCGGAAGGGGGAAGGTGGAAGGCCGGCATAGAAGGGAGAGCCAGCTCAAAAGAATCTTTGGGTGCGGACACCCTCTTTAAATTTTGTTCCAACCGACTCACCTTTGCCAAGAGGGCTTGGGTGAGTTGATCGGAGGATGTCTTGGGAGGCACCCCGGAAGAATGGTGGTGGGGTACGCTCACCTGAGTGGAATAGTGAAGAGGAGGGGCGCCAGCGGGCGCAGAAGTATGGGTCGGAGCCCGAGGGGGGTGAATGGGCCTTGCCACGATGGGGCTTGTCTGAACAAGGGTGGGCCTCCCAACAGGGCTGTGGGGGCGAGAGTGTGTAATAGAGTTGGCCCGCGAGGGGGCAGGGGAGTCTCGGACCGTCGGGTCGCGAGCGGGTTCAGCATAGAAAGCACCCGTGTTTGGGTAGAGAGTTTGAAGGGGTTTGGGGATGGATTTCCCCTTCAAAGCAGCTTGAACCTCCTGGAGTTGGGAGGCTTGAAGGTTTTGGAGGATGTCCACAAGCTGGGATAGATCAATAGAAGCAGAGGCAGTTGCGGTGGCATGCCTCGGGGAAGGGTGGGGGAGATTGTTAATCCATCGCATTGACATGCGAAGTGGATGGACCATCAAGGGGTTGATTATGGAGTTGTGCAAGTGGTTCAGTGGAGTCATACACATCATCATTTACATCTTCATGATAACCCATGTTCTCGTATTCAGCCATCCCAAGATTCTTGCCTGAACGAAGCAACATAAAAATTAACACAAACAAGTTTGATTAGCAAGAAACTACCAAACAACTACTCAAAGAAGTTTGAGAGAAGATGTTAATGGCTTTTAATCAAACACTTAGGGATGCTTACGTCCAATTAATTGTTTCAATATGATTCAATGTGAATTTTATTGGAATGTGTCACTCCAAAATGGGTATGGGCCTAAGTGGGTAGGACGAGAACTTCAGGCTTACTAAGCAAAACTCCCTTACACCAATAGATACTCTAGCACGGGTCTCCGGGGTGGTACAACCTGCTCAATCCACCATGAGGGAATCTATGAGGTACGGAGACTTACGGAGGTCTTGGTAAATGTAACGTCCTGTGTTTTTCGAATCTTCATGGATCCTTGTTTAGCGGGTTTGGTGGCCAATGTGTGGCCCATTAGCTTGTGTTACAGGTGCTTCTGTGCGTTGTGAGGCTTCGTGGGCCGACAGATTGGGCCCAAAGCGCTCACAGGATTTCTGCCTGTGAACGCGACAGGGGTGTGCATCACGTTCTGAACGCGACGGCCCTGGTGGTCGCGATCACGTTGCCGCTATTTTGGGTTGTCGTCTGCATGCGCGCCACGTGTCGCACGCTGGGCGGCCATGCTGACGTCGACAGTGGGAAGGCGACGGCCTCCTATGTCGTGTTCAGGTAGCGACGTAGGGCTACGTCGCGTTCCCAACCGCTATGCGTTTTTAAGAAGGTTTGGTCAAACAGAGCTGCAGTGTGCTCTATTCGGCCAGGGATAGAGCTGTTGCGGTTCCTCTGGGCGATTCGGTGTTCTGGTGTGGTTTTTGATGCGCTCTCTCCCTGAGGATGTCACGTGGAGCGAGGGAGATGCCGTATCATGCGTGGTTTGTGCGTTCTTCGTGAAGGTAGGGAGTTTCCACCTTATTTTGTTGTGTAGATTGCCTGTGGAGCATGTTTGAGCTGTTTACTGCTTTAAGAACAGTAGATACCATGTTAGGACAATGAAATGAGCATGAAAACCGGGTTGAAACATCGTTTAGGGTGTTTTGCATGGATAATCCGGAGAGGGGTTCCCAGATTAGGGTTTCGCCTATGAAGGCGACGGGCCAGGGTGTCGCGTTCTGAACGTGACAGCCCGATCTGTCGCATTTTGATCGTGAACGCGACATATCGAAGGGTTGCGTTCTGATGGCGACCAAGGACCCTATCGTGTTAATAGGTCCGAGGGGCTTTATGTGGTGCATGTTGGCGTGGTTATTCGATTATCGTGGTTCGTTGTGCATGGCAGTGGTGAGAGGTGCATTGGCACCTGTAGCGCTCCTTGAGCGTATCGTTTACATAGTCAGCATGTTGTATACGTGATTGATGTGGTGTTTACGCGGTTTGAGTGTGTGCATGGCACATACTCTATCGTGGTTTAACTTGTTGGTCGTGGTGGTCAGGCAGTGAGGTTCCAGCGTGAACCTAGCCTTGGTCCTTTAATGTCTCTTATAGATTGTTTAAAATGGTTGATTAGTAAGGCATAAGTATAGTTATTAAGTGGTTATCATATGCTGAGTTTAATGTGGCAATGGAAGTCACAAGGTGACCAGTGATAGGCCAAGTTATTATTGGTTAGCGTAATTTATATATATGTCTGTGTAGACTAGCTTGTAGGTCACAGGGTGACCGAGACAAGCTACTCTTCACATGTGTACCGTGGTTTGCGATAAAGATTATATATGTACGTATTGTGGTTTGTGCATTGCCAAGTGTGGTGGTCCGGCGCCTATTCCGGAATACCTCTCTAGTCGGGTACCCCAGGTTTTGTGTGAGCCAGTCACGTTAGTGCTCGGGATTTGTCCTGGTACTGTGTGTACCGTTGAGGTCTGTGTCGTCTGTCCTGGACACCCTCACTTCTGTGTTTGAGTTGTACGTCCGGCTGAGGGAAAGATGACAGGGGACATCGACTTGTGAGAGTTTGTGTTTGGTCGCTTGTAGCGCGCTCGTGGTTGGGGGTACAGACACTAGTAGACGTACTGGTCCCCAGCTAGTCCTGTGTTTCCAGTGTCTCAGTTTGGGGAGCTCAGGCCAGAGTCCCTAAAGGTGCCAGGCATGGGCCTACAGGGTGTGTGACCTACAGATTGTGGTGTTGGTTGGTCTCCACTATTCTTTGGCTTGTGGTTGTGGAGCAGCAGTTGGACCTTTCGTCCGTGACTGCGAGACTGAGAGGTAGTTCTTGTGTTGTGTTGTTCGGGTTGGATACTGGTGTCATGAACCAGTAGTCCGTTCTCGTGTGGTGGCGTCGTTCCTTTCCGACTCGTGCTTTGTCAGTGGTCGTGACTTGTGTATAATGATTCACTGATTATGGTTTGACCTGTTGTGGTGCCTGGTAGGAGGCTCATTTGTACTGAGATTTTGTGGTGATACCTCGTGGGGGTAGGTACCTGTACCCTTTGTGGGTATCGGTTTCTCGTGGTACATTGTGTGCCAGTCCTTTCAGGTGTTGTGGTAGAGTTGTGCTCCATGGAGGTCGTGTGGTGAGACCTTCCACTCGTTGTGTTTTACCCTACCTCGGGTAAACTTCCGATTATGATTTTAGTGTGTGATGGATTGGCCTGTTGTAGCCAGTCCTGCTACCTTGTGCGTGGCATTCAATATATCGAGGTTCGAGGTATAATGGATCAGCTCTTAGGCAGCAGTCTTGTTACTCATGTTTGGAGGTTTGTCTGCGAAGCTTGTAGCCTAGGCAGATGTTTACCTGTGTGGCTTGTAGCTTCGGCGACTAGTTGTTGTAATGATTTGCCTGTGAGGCTTGTGGCTTAGGCATTGCAGTTGTTGAGCGGACTAGTGGTGCTGTGCTAGCCCTGTTGTCCCTCTTCCTCTCTGCGGTATATATTAACTGACGAGATTATGTTTAATTGTTGTTAATCATGTCTTGTGTGAGCATGATATGGTTTGGCTATCGGTGTTGCTAGTGAGACCCTTTGGGGTTGAGGTCTCTCTTTAGTTTCGTATGTTATTGTTTTTGGGTGGTCCCTACTGAGCCTGTGACTTGTTGAGGCTCACTCCCCTATAGTTCTTTTCAAGGCTTACCGTTGGTATGGCTGCGGAGGTGTTGTGGCAGACTTGTACCACCAGCAGTAGTGTTAGTTGTGTTGTGTGAGCTTGTGCTCCCTCGGGGTATGCCCCAGGTAGTTGTACTTTTAAATTGGACATGTAATAATGTTTTGGGACAGTTGTAAATTGTTATATGCAGATATGAGCACATGTACTTTCTTGTGTCTTATAATGTTGTGGTTGTCTTTTATATTCTTATTGGACATTGTAGACACCACCGGGAGACGACGCGTATTCCATAAAGAGGGATATGTTATGGGGGTGGGGTATTCGTGATCGCCAGGTACGCGAGGGTACTGAATGGAGGATGCACGGCGAGGGGTGCGATATGGAAGAAGGGATCGCGAGTGTACCTTTTTAGCTGGGAGATTGCACGGGGGATGATGTGGGTCCTTTCTTCCTCTACGAGCACGGCCGGCCGCGGTAGAGGGCGTTTCCTCGTTCGATTACCCTGACAAAAAAGACAAAGAAAATAAGGGGATTAGCCAAAAAAGACGTGTAGTATCGAATCCCGAACGAATAAATGAAATGAATAAAATGGGGAGGACTCACCGGGTGGTGGTTTTTAAACCCTTAAAAATGTAGGTGTGTGTGCGTGCGTGTGTGCATGTATGTGTGTATGCAAAAAGAAGTAAAAGGGCCACGTGGGGCCCGAAGGAGATGAAAATATAAAGAGCCACGTGGGGCCCGAAGGAAGTGGAAATGCAAATAAAAGGGAGAAAGAAAGGGGAGGGGGTACTTCCCCAAATGTTGGTGCGGCGTGATGGGCCATTGCCGGAATTGTTGGAGGACGCAGAGGAAGACGCTCCCGTCTCGCACGTGCAATGGAAGGACTCTGTGGAAGAAGAATGGATCGACATGGGTGATGGCCGGAGTCGAGGCAAGAATTCTCCAGAGCTTCGCCGCTTCTTGGCACCCCCCTTACAAATGACGCTCGGGGGTCAATTTATAGGCAACAGATTCTTGAATCGCGTTGGGTACAGCCGCCGCGACAAGAAACTGAATCGCGTCTGGGTGGTAGGCCGCGACTTGAATCACGTCAGGCTAGGGCGCCGCGACATGGATTGAATCGCGTCTGGGTGGCAGGCCGCGTTTCAGAAGGTCAATTTTGATGGGACATGCGCATGATGGCCGTCATGTCTCTGAATCGCATCCTGTCAGGGAGCCGCGATAAGAATCTGGATCGCATCCGCCATGGCTGCAACGACTTGAAACGCAGCGGCCATAGCCGAAGCGATAACCTTATGGGCAATCTCCGAGGCAATCGACTCATAAATGTGCTGTCTGTTGATGGGAAATTATGATTTGACCTTTTAAATCGCGTTTGCTGACAAGGACGCATTTACATGATTTTCTCATGATTGCGGGCCTACGCGACGACTTTCTGGGCCATAGCCTTTTTGACTTTCAAATCGTGTCCTTTGGGTTGGACGCCCTTGGCTTTAGGCATGTGCTGATAAACACATCCGGCATACACGACGCGTTAATGCCAAAGATGCATAGTCGCGCCCCTCAACGCAGTCGCGGTAAGAAATGCTGTTGCGCCCAGCCTGGCTGACGCGTTAAGAATCGTGTCCGCCAGACTGGATGCATTTCAGAATGCGCCCCACATACCCGCCGCGACTTTGAAAACGTGGCCTGAAGACCCCTCGCGACAAGAAATGAAAGCCTATAATCCCCGAGGGGCCATGGAAATGGAGGGGAAGCACCGGAGAAAGATGGGGAGATTCAGAATGATTGGGAAAACTACTCTTACAAGGCAAAAGAGGGCCATTTGTGGCATTATGGCGCAATATGAAATTTGTCCACGGTGGAGCCGAATTTGCGTGTCTACAGCTGCCACGCCTTGGCGTCTGCTTTACAGGGGAGTGAAGCGAAAAGACACGAAGTGGAGTGCAATGGAGTGAAATGGAGTGAGGTGAAGTGGAAAGAAATGTAGCGTAGCGAAGTGGAGTGCAGTGGGAGCAAATTGAAAAGTAGACGCCAATGTGAAAAATAGACACGCATAATCATTGGGGACTGCCACCTAATAAGAGTCTTTCACCAACAACCTAGGAAGTCACCACCGGAGAAGAAGACCTAAAGAAAATAAATGCTTGGACAAAGGAAAGAAAGGAAAGGTGCCATGCGGGGCACAGAAGGAATGAAAAGATCAACTTCCAGCGTCGGGGAAGTACCTAAGGACACAATCTGTTAGGTTGCACCATCGGGGGCATCTGCCAATGCCTCAGGTGGATCTCTGGGAGTAAAGATGAAAAATAAAAGGATAAGTCCAAACAAAGGATTCTTAAGAAAATCGGCCCGGAGGCAACAACAAAGGGAGTTGGGTATTCGACCCGGAATGGAATATTTCAAGGTTGCTTTTGAATTTGAGGCGCGGATGGCCCTTAAATTGGCTTGGAAGAGTGGTTTTCCACTGAGGTTTCAATATGCATGTATGCTGGGCTAAAAGGAAAATAAGATTAAAAGTGGAGTAGAAAATAACCAAGGATAATATTGTCACACCGGTGAGTCAGGACCGGGGGGTATGCATGGGTCCGTCGTCCTCAAATACCAAGCGTAACGGCCTATCAGTGTGGCTAATGATCCTCTGGGATAATCATTGTTTTTGATAGAGGGGAACTCAAATCCCAGATTCCTCAGAGCCACAAGGTCCTTGGTGTGCTCTAGAGGTATAACATATAATAGATGCAGATAGTTGATGGTGAAGGCAGTAGCAGCCTGATGTAGCGCCAGATGAGGTAACTCGAATCCTGCGCTCAAAACTCATTAGCAAAAAAAAACAACAAATGTCATGGAAAAACATCATTCATTCAAAGCATGTCTTGGAGCATTAATAAAGCATTAAATAAATAGCTCATTTGGTTTGTTTGTTAGACCATGAGGATAGGTGATCTTTGGCTAAGGAGATTAGAGTTAAGGATGGGAGGAACCCATGAAGGGGAAGATTTGCATCATCCCGGCGCAAACAGGAGGCACAACATGCTTTGTGCAAGACCATCAAGAACTTTTTGGATTTTGAAAATATTCAATTTTTTTGTGAGATTTTTGGATATATTCAAAATTTTATGGGATTTTTGAAAATATTTGGATTTTTTTTGGTTTTGGAGATATTCAAATTTTTGTTGGATTTTGAAAGTATTGCCATGCCATGGCGACATTAGGGTTATAAAAATTGACTGGCGAGGAGTCTTTTGTTACCTCCTGTTTCATTAAGGGTTGCCCAGAGTAGGGCGTGCATTTTATCGTGGAGCCCATAGGCTAATTGCATTGGGTTGACAGTGTTACTGCCAAAGCCATGCCTGAAAAGGCGACTAAGTCTGGCCGAGAGAAGGGAAGAAAATTTGGAGATAAGCTTGATATGGGTATTCGAGGGGTTGGGTGTTGACTTTCTTCCTTGGCATAACTGTCAGAAGATTTAGTCTCATTTAAGCACTAGGGCTTTTCAATTATTTTGGAATCTTGAGTGATGACCAATTGATTGTAGGGACATGCGTACGACCGGGTCCATTGGATCTCCGCGGAGACTTTGTCACTCTTTGCCATGCCTTATTAACTTGATTTGATTCTGATTTTTGCATGCATATGGCCGGGTCTATTTGGATCTCCGCGGGGACTTTGCCACTCTTGACATGCATTTGACTTGATTTTTCTTGGTCATTTTGATTTGCCAATTTTTAGTATGTCCTCTTTTGATGGGGTGCTTCAGGTAGGTTGCCTTGCCCAGACTACCTCTGCTACCCATATTTTGGCCGAGTAAGAGGAGAAACAGACTTTTGTGCCTTTCAGGCGTGGCTGTAACAGTGACGGCGTGGCACCTCTCCATCTTGCGCCCCACGCTACGCACCCTCCTTTTTGGCCCCTCGCGGCCTGCCTTTTCCTTTCTCTTCTCCGGTCCCGCCGGATTCTTTTTCTCTCTCAGGGCACCGCGCCTTCCTTCTTCTCCAATCCCCTCCGGCCCCGCCGGAGTCTCCAAAATCTTTCCTCCACTCTCTCCTCGCTGCCTTTAATCGGGTCCTTCGACCCTTCTCACATTGTTTTAAGGGTTTTAGCCTCCACTCATCGTTTTAATTCCAAAAAAAAAATGTAAATTCTTGTAGACCCCGAGTCTCACCCCAACGTAGGGCATTCGTTCCCTTTTACCTTCCAAAAACTCTTATTATATTGAAAATCCAAAAAAAAAAATAAATGAATGAATATTCAGCATTGCCATGCCGTCACAGCATTTCTGTTATAAGAATTCCACGCCAGGAGTTCAAAATTTCCTCCTGGGTTATTAAAGTTTGCCCTTAGCATAGGCACTTGCACACACTTCACGGCGCCTTAAGCCAGTTGCTTCGATAGGGGGCATAAGAGGGAGTTGTGCCACGTGGGGAACGAGATGGAGACGTGCCACGTGGGGCACAAGAAGGAGATGTGCCACGTGGGGCACATGGAGGAGATGTGCCACGTGGGGTACGGAAAGGAGATGTGCCAGGTGGGGCACGAAAGAGAGAGTAAGGAGTACAAAAAGGGAGGCGATGCCCAGTGCAAGAGTATGGATTGTACAACAAATGAAAATAAAATGCCTCCCGTGGGGAGGGAATGTGGAGAACCCACGAGAAGGTGCTGAGAAGCACAAACGATGACTGGAAAGAAAATGAAAATGATGGAGGAGACCCCCTGGTCTTTTGCCTTGCCCAGCATTTAGGCTTCCGCTTGGGAATCGACGTTCTGACCCTTAGGTACTTCCTCATAAATTTTTCCCAGCAGGCAGATGGTCTAGCTCTTCTCGGAGGGGTTGAACGGCTCTCATGGATTGGAGGGTTGTTGACTTCCGTCGGAGTTTCAAGCGATAGTGACAACTTCCTTGGAATGTAGTTTAATGAAAGGGTGGGGAGTTCCACCGGTAGAGTTGGAAGCAACAAAGAGGGGACCATGCCCAAAGATTGTAGAATGTTTGGTATGGGAAGGGGCACGACCCCTTGAGTAATTTATTGTGCCAATGATTTGGCATTGGAGTGCGTGAGCACAATCTGAGAAGCTGACCCCTTCACTGGAGTGGGAAGGTTCACAACAATGGTGTGAGGGGTCATGAGAGCTTGGAGAGGGAGATTCCCTATGAGTATTTTGAAATAAACCTGGTTTGCAACGAGTATGAGTGGCATTGATTTAGGAGGCCTCTTGACGGCCATGATTGGAGGAGAGGACTCTCGCTCGGTAAATGTGCCCGGTATATTGACAATGACCGACATTAGAGGAATACAATCTTGGAGTTTGAAAAGCATGCCCGGTCCCGGGACTTCCTTCTGCTGACGCTTGAATCTCCTGAAATGTTTGCACCCGCTCCGTTGGATGGGGGTGGATATGGTGGGTGTAATGGGTGGTTGTATGGCCTGTGGAGGCACGATAGGTATGAAGGGGAAGATTTGCTCAGGTTTGGTTGCCAATGGTGCTGGCGTAGTGGGAGGTACAGTGGTTGGTGTAATGATGGGTGGAGGCTTAATCATGGGAGGTTTAATGACAATGGAAGGTAATGTGGGGGATGTAGGTAAATAGCGTACGAACATGACCTCGAAAGGTTCATCGTCGTAGCACCAAGTGGTTTCTTGAATGGGTTCGGTATTGGCAACTTCAACCCGAGCAACAGGCTGTGATGGAGGTGGAGGTTGTTGTGGTGGAGGTATGGGAGCTGGCATGGGCGCCAGAGCAGGTGCAACGTAGGGCACGAGAACTTCTTCATTAATGGGGGCATCGTAGGGCTCAGTTGGAGGTTATTGAGTCTGAGGAGGACGAATCAGTGGACGCCTGGGTGGAGGCATGTTGTGGTAAATGGGAGGTTGTGGAGGTATACACGGGGTGTATGTTGTATGGTGGTGAGGTGGATGGTGGATGGCGTCCACTGATCCGTTCGTTCTCAGTTTAATTTGATCAAATAGCTCCACGATTGGGGAGTCCAATAGATGGGCTTGAATGTAGCGTCCCCGTTCGTAGAGCTCCTCCATGGAGGTGATTTGATTCATGGCCAAAATGTGCTTGAACTTCGGAGTAGAATTGGAAATGATTATTTTGACTTGCTCTGACTCCGAGAGCTCATGTTGTAAGTGAGTGGCCATTGACCTCCAACGGTTAGCAAATTGTACAAAGGCCTCGTCGGCCCCCATCTTCTCAGATGCCAGATCCGTGACAGATAGATAAGGGCTAATATGGTCTTTATACCTTTGAAGGAATCTTTTGTGCAGAGGGCGGAAGTCTCCTGCCTCACTTGGCTCTAGAGAGTAGAACCATTCGAGTGCAGGGCCGTCAAGGGATTTTCTAAATAAATATGCCAAGGTGATGGGGTCTTGCTGCCAACGAGATGACTCATAGAGAAACTCCTTGACATGAAGGTAGGGATTGCCTGTGCCATTGTACAATCGGTACGACGACATCTCCGAAGGATGAATATAAATCTGTGGAAGAGCCGGCATGGCGGCAACGGGGTCACCCGTGGAATTTGAAAGCTTATTTATTTGATTCTCCAAATTATTCAATTTCTGGAGAAGAGCACTTTGGAGTGGAGTAGGCTGTTGCTGGGCATGTGAGGGAGTACATGAGGGTGGCCTTCAATTAATGGGCCTTCCCAAGGGGCAGTCTGTTCGGACCGAAGCACGGGAGTGCAAATGGCCAGGGGGCCGAAGCGATGGAGAATGTACAGGAGCATGTGGCGAAGTCACCGAAATGTACAAAGGTGGGTGCCTGGGGGAAGGAGAAGGAGAAGGAGTCACACCCTCAACTAAAGATTGGATCAGATTAAGTTATTGAGGGGTGAGTTGATCGAGTGCATGCAGGACAGTTTGGACTGTTGGATCATGGTGGGGGGAAGGCTCTTGCTGGGTTCTGATTGGAGTGAGGTATGGAGGGACATCAGATAGGCTAGTGCGCGGTGTGCACACATAACCATAGGAAGTGGAAGGCTGCCCCTCACGGTGGTGAGATGGACGGACATGGGATTGAAAAGACTGGACACTTGAATTATCCTCATAGTCCTCATAATAAAAATCGGCATGATAATATTGGTCCATTTTAACAAGGCAAGCAGACAAATAAGTTGAACAAATATTAATCAATCAAAGATGGCTCAAACAAGTTGGAATGCTTAGTATGGCATAATATCCAAAGGTAGCAGAGTAAAGTGAAAGGTTTTGAGCAAAGAAAATGACCCAGAAAGAAATGTTGCAAACACAGCCAAGAAAATGTTGAAGTAGGTTGAGTCCAAGGAGATAAAGCGCCACAGGCAAGGTAGAATTGCCTACAGTTGAAAGATAAGAAGTGGCAAATTGAATCCACAGAATAAAGCAATTGTGAAATGAATTGAAAAGAGAATGGAAAGCAGAAACAAGTGTGGAAATGAATAGATGAATCAGTTAGCACATAATGATTTGAAAAGTAGATACAGAGGGAGAGTATCCTACTTGTTCTGTATATGGTTTATTTCCTTTTTAGGTGATAATCCGGTTTACCGTGCTTTGTTTTGAATGTCGAGGACAACATTCCTTTTTAGGTGATAATAATGTAACATCCCGCATTTTTCAGATCTTCGTGAATCCTTGTTTAGCGGGTTTGGTGGCCAGTGTGTGGCCCATTAGCCTGTGTTACAGGTGCTTTCGTGCATTGTGAGGCTTCGTGGGCCGGCAGATTGGGCCCAAAGCGCTCACATGATTTCTGCCTATGAACACGACAGGGGTGTGCGTCGCGTTCTGAACGCGACGACCATGGTGGTCGCGTTCACATTGCCGCTATTTTGGTTTGTCGTCTGCATGCGTGCCGCGTGTCGCATGCTGGGTGGCCATGCTGACGTCGACAGTGGGAAGGCGATGGCCTCCTACATCGCATTCAAGTCGCAACGTAGGGCTACGTCGCGTTCCCAACCGCTGTGCGTTGAAGGTTTGACCAAACAGAGCTGTAGTGCGCTCTGTTCGGCCAAGGAAGGAGCTGCTGCAGTTCCTCCGGGCGATTCGGCATTCTGGTGTGGTTTTTGAGGTGCTCTCGCCGCGAAGACGTCTCGTGGAGCGGGGGAGATGCCGTATCATGCGTGGTTTGTGCGTTCTTTGTGAAGGTAGGGAATTTCCACCTTATTTTGTTGCGTAGATTGCCCGTGGAGCATGTTTGAGTTGTTTAATGCTTTAAGAACAGTAGATACCATGTTAGGGCAATGAAATGAGCATGAAAACCGGGTTGAAACATTGTTTAGGGTGGTTTGTATGGATAATCCGGAGAGGGATTCCCGGATTAGGGTTTCTCCTGTGAAGGCAACGACCCGGGGTGTCGCATTCTGAACGCGATAGCCTGATCTGTCGTGTTATGATCTTGAACGTGACATATAGAAGGGTCGCGTTCTGATGGCAACCAAGGACCCTGTCGCGTTAACAGGTCCGAGGGGCTTTATATGGTGCTTGTTGGCGTGGTTATCCGATTATCATGGTTCGTTGTGCATGGCAGTGGTGAGAGGTGCATTGGCACTTGTAGCGCTCCTTGAGCATGTCGTTTACATAGTTAGCATGTTGTATACGTGATTGATGTGGTGTTTATGTGGTTTGAGTGTGTGCATGGCACATACTCTATCATGGTTTAACTTGTTGGTCGTGGTGGTTAGGTAGTGAGGTTCCAGCATGAACCTTGCCTTGGTCCTTTAATGTATGTTATAGATTGTTTAAAATGGTTGATTAGTGAGGCATAAGTATAGTTATTAAGAGGTTATCATATGCTGAGTTTAATGTGGCAATGGAAGTCACAAGGTGACCAATGATAGGCCAAGTTATTGTTGGTTAACGTAATTTATATATATGTCTGTGTAGACTAGCTTGTAGGTCACAGGGTGACCGAGACAAGCTACTCCTCACATGTGTACCATAGTTTGCAATAAAGATTATATATGTACATATTGTGGTTTGTGCATTGCCGAGTGTGGTGGTCCGACACCTATTCCAAAATACCTCTCTAGTCGGGTACCCCAGGTTTTGTTTGAGCCAGGCACGTTAGTGCTCAAGGTTTGTCCCGGTACTGTGTGTACCGTTGAGGTCTGTGTCGTCTGTCCTGGACACCCTCACTTCTGTGTTTGAGTTGTATGTCCGGCGGAGGGAAAGACGACAGGGGACAGCAAGTTGTGAGAGTTTGTGTTTGGTCTCTTCTAGCGCGCTCGTGGTTGGGGGTACGGACACCAGTAGACGTACTGGTCCCCAGTTAGTCCTGTGTTTCTAGTGCCTCACTTTGGGGAGCTCAGGCCGGAGTCCCTAAAGATGCCAAGCATGGGCCTGCGGGGTGTGTGACCTACATGTTGTGGTGTTGGTTGGTCTCCACTGTTCTTTGGCTTGTGGTTGTGGAGCGGCAGTTGGACCTTTCGTCCGTGACTGCGAGACTGAGAGGTAGTTCTTGTGTTGTGTTGTTCGGGTTGGATACTGGCGTCATGAACCAATAGTCCGTTCCCGTGTGGTGGTGTCGTTCCTTTCCGACTCATGCTTTGTCAATGGTCGTGACTTGTGTATAATGATTCATTGATTGTGGTTTGACCCGTTGTGGTGCCTGGTAGGAGGCACAGTTGTACTGAGATTTTGTGGTGATACCTCGTGGGTGTAGGTACCTGTACCCTTTGTGGGTATCGGTTTCTCATGGTACATTGTGTGCCAGTTTTTTCAGGTGTTGTGGTAGAGCTGTGCTCTATGGAGGTCATGTGGTGAGACCTTCCACTCGTTGTGTTTTACCCTACCTCGGGTAAACTTCCGATTATGATTTTAGTGTGTGATGGATTGGCCCGTTGTAGCCAGTCCTACTACCTTGTGCGTGGCATTCGATATATCGAGGTTCAGGGTATAATGGATCAGCTCTTAGGTAACAGTCCTGTTACTTATGTTTGGAGGTTTGTCTGTGAAGCTTGTATCCTAGGCAGATGTTTACCTGTGTGGCTTGTAGCTTCGGTGACTAGTTGTTGTAATGATTTGCATGTGAGGCTTGTGGCTTAGGCATTGCAGTTGTTGAGCGGACTAGTGGTGCTGTGCTAGCCCTGTTGTCCCTCTTCCTCTCCGCGGTATATATTAACTAACGAGATTATATTTAATTGTTGTTAATCATGTCTTGTGTGAGCATGATATGGTTAGGCTATTGGTGTTGCCAGTGAGACGCTTTGGGGTTGAGGTCTCTCTTTAGTTTCGTATGTTGTTGTTTTTGGGTGGTCCCTACTGAGCCTGTGACTTGTTGAGGCTCACTTCCCTACAATTCTTTTCAAGGCTTACCATTGGTATGGCTTGCGGAGGTGTTGTGGCAGACTTGTACCACCAGCAGTAGTGTTAGTTGTGTTGTGTGAGCTTGTGCTCCCTCGGGGTATGCCCCAGGTAGTTGTACTTTTAAATTGGACATGTAATAATGTTTTGGGATAGTTGTAAATTGTTATATGCAGATATGAGCACATGTACTTTCTTATGTCTTATACTGTTGTGGTTGTCTTTTATATTCTTACTGGACAGGTGTACGAGCTATCCCTTGCGAGACTTCGGTCTGTTCGCGAGTGACGGATCTGGATATGGAGCCTTATTGGGCATAAATATCGTGGTCCGTTACAGTAAAGGTCCCCTAGTCCAATGAGATGGAATGCCCAAAGGAGAGGTCACCCTTACCAAGAGAGGTGTTTGGAATCTAGTGTAAGGAGGGAAGGAGGTCCCTCATCCGAAATATTTCCTGCAAGCAATGCAAATAATGCAAGATGGTAGAAACCCCTGCTCACTATGACAGACTGAATTGCGACGAGTTTAGTCGCCGCGCTTCAATGCGAATTGTGTCCGTTCAATTGGTCGCGGATCTGACAGCTCACAGAAGCTGTAAGAGCCGCGATAACTTCCTCCGAAGTTTGTCCCAGAATCGCGACGGGGTAAGCCGCCGCACAACAGCACAAATCGAGACATCTGAACACGTCGCGAATCAAAAGGGCACCCGACAGTTATGAAAGTAGGAAATCAGACAAGCGTGCTCTTTCAACCAATTCAAATGATGAAAATAAAAGTCAAATGGAGATGCTCTCTTCAAGTGAAAGTAAGTAAATAGAGAGGGGAGCAAGGTGATGATTTTTTTTTAACTAAACTTTATGGAAATATAGAGAAAGAACACTAACACAAAACTCGTAATGACGGTGGAAATCTCAAAGAGTATCGCGTGGGCTATGGAAGGAAGGGGGGTTGCACCGCATAGGCTACGAAGGGAGTGACAGATGTGGATGTCGAAGGAGGGGCATGTGTGGGTGCCGAAGGAGAGGTAACCGAAACTAAAGAAAAAGATGTCCCACTGTGATCGCCAATTTGTGAACGTATTTTTTTTCAAACACCCCCACAAAGAGCAATTAAAAAAAGAGGATTTTTAAAGAAATGAAATGGGAATAGGTGTAGGAGCGGTTTGTCTTTCTCTCTCTAGATTCTAGAGAGTGATGCTCTAGGAATTTGCTGGGTTTCGCTGGGTGTTGTCGTCGTTTGTCGCCGGCCCTGGGGGCTGGTGGGGGCACTGGTTTCTTTGGACCATGGTGGAGAGTGGGATGAGTGCTGCTGCTGATGGCATTGCCTCTCCTGGGAGGAAGTCCTTTGCGCAGATCATTGCAGCGTCCAAGCGGCTTCCGGTTATCAATATAGGGGTTAAATTGCCTTCTTTTACTGACTCTGGAGAACCCGTTGTCTTCTTCTCACATGAAGAAGTAGGTAAGTCTATACAAACCTTCAAACTGGCTATTATTGTTAGATGTGCATGTGGGCGATGTTCCATCCCAGAGCTCAAGTCATGCCTATCTCAGAGGATCTTATTGAACGAGGACTATATAATTAATGTTCTAAATCAGCGTCACTGTTGATGTGTTTTTATGCCGAGGAAGATTATTTGAAGGTCATCATGAGAAGAAATTTATACATCAAAGGCTTCTTATATAGATTCTTTAAGTGGGATCCTAAGTTTGATTATATTGCTGATCCTACTGTCATCCCTGTATGGATTGGTTTCCCTATGTTGCCTGTCAATTACTACTATGATGATTATTTGAAGTCCATTGTTGGGAATCTGGGTGATGTTCTAAGGATCTATGAACCCACCAAAGCTTTAACGCAAACCAATGAGGCTTTTGTCTGCGTTGAGTTGGACATAGCTAAACCAAGGCCGGAAAGGATTTGGATCAGATGTGGTTCTAATGGCTTCTGGCAGTCAATTATTACAGAATCTTTGCGATTTGTTGTACTGTCATAAGCTGGGTCATGTGGCATCGGATTGTCACAGAAAACAAAAGCAAACGGTGGAGCCAGTTAACTCTCAGAGTAAGCCAACTATGATTGTTCAGGGTCAGACGAAAGGTAATGTCTCTTTGAAGAAGGCTTGTCGTCAGAAGGTGCAAAGGGAGGATTCCACAATAGTTCCATCTGCAAACCGATTTTCGGTGTTGGAGGAGGCCGTCAATGATGCTGATGATCAGTAGTTGCCTACTTCTGGGGATTTGGTTCAATCCACTCAGGATCCTGTTCCCCTCGTGGAGTCAATTAATCAAGGAATATGATATGTGCCTTCCCTGACATTGCATGGGGTGCATGGGTCTTGTTTGCAGGAGGAGCAACACCAAGAGGCTGGAATGGTGATAGAGCCGGCGGTGCCAGTTAACTCTCAGAGTGAGCCAACATTGATTGATCAGGGGTAGACGGAAGGTAATGTCATTGTGAAGAAGGCTTTGTGTCAGAAGGTGCATAGGGAGGATTCTTCAAATGTTCCATCTGCTAACTGGTTTTTGGTGTTGGAGGAGTCCCCCAACGACACTGATGATCAGTAGTTACCTGCTTTAGAAGATCTGGTTCAATCTCCTTAGGAACCTATTCCCCTCGTGGAGTCATTTAATCAAGGTATACGTTATGAGTCTTCCTTGACGTTGCATGGGGTGCATGGGTCCTGCATGTAGGAGGAGTAAGTCCAAGTTTCTGGGTGCAATGCTGGTATGGTGACAGAGGCGGCGGTTAACATGGCCACTTCGCTTTCTTCTCCGGTGATGTCTCCACATGTGGACGACAGAGAAGAAAGGAAGATTTGCATGGATCCTTGCAGGAACCCACTCAAACCATCTGAGTCAGCCCTTAGAAAGGTTTCTATTCTAGCTGCCAAGGGAATATTTCATGCCAACCATTGCTGCTAAAGAAGGAACGAAAGCTCAAAATATGGGAGGTGCCAGAACGAGATCACAGGCTAAGGTTGCAGGAGGTTCTGCAGGATACTCCTCTTCATGAATAGTCCCATGTTGTTTTGGAATGTTAGAGGCATTTCCAATAATGCTTCTAGGAGGTCGCTCAGGAGGATGGTCAGGAAGGGTAATATAGATTTAGTGGCCATAGCTGAGCCCATGGTCCCTCTCGCCCGGGCCTCTAAGCTATGTAAGTCCATTAACCAACAGATTACCTTAGCAGCGATGAAGGACAACAATGTTTATATGATTGTTACTATCATCTATGCTAGTTGTGATGCTGGCATTAGACGGGCTCTCTTTGATGAAATTATCACCATTTCTGATACTGTGCAAGTCCCTTGGATTGTTGGGGGTGATTTCAATTGTGTTACTCAGCCAGCTGAGAAAGTGGGGGGGGGGGGTGCAAATATGCAACATGAATGCTATGGTGGATTTCAATGCCTTTATCAATGCTACTTCGCTTAATGATGCTGGTTTCACTGGTCCCAAGTTTACCTGGTCTAATAATAGAACTGGGCAGGCAACTATAAAGGCTAGACTAGATCGCTTTCTACTTAACAGCTACTTTCAGGATAGGTTCCTGGGGCTCTGCGTGAGGCACCTTCCCAGGGGACCTTCAGACCATGCTCCCTTGATACTTTGCTATGTGAAACATGAGATTTCTGATAATCACCTTCGCAGTATAACAGATCTGCATTGGGTGAGGCGACTGCTTCTCTTACTAGGGCTTTGCACTGCATGGAGGTCTTCTGGGCTCAGAAATCTCGATTAGAGTGGATGGATAAAGGTGATAGGAACACAACATTTTACCATGCTACTCTTCAAGGAAACAGAAGGCGTAATAGCATTCAGCGTCTCCGGATCAATGGTTCATGGTCTGATGACCAGGAAACCATGCGACATGAGGCTGTTCGTTTCTTTGAGAACCTCCTCTAGACCTCCTCTCATTCAGTTGATGATTCGCTTCTCCAAGTAATCCCGTCTATTATTTTAGAAGATCAGAATATTTCCTTGTGTGCTACTCCGAGTAAGGAGGAAGTTAAGAGAGCTGTTTGGAGTTTAATTGGTAATAGTTCTCTTGGTCTGAATGGTTTCACTGGCATTTTCTACACATCCTGTTGGGATATTATTCATAATGAAGTTTTTGCGGCTGTGAGTGGGTTTTACTAGGGCCATGCTTTTCCTAGAGGTGTCACTTCTACTTTAATTGCCCTTGTTCCTAAAAAGCAAACTCCAGAGACATTCAAAGATTTCAGACCTGTGAGTCTATGCAATTTTAATTATAAAATTGTATCCAAAATTTTATGTGACAGGTTGGTCTTCCCAGTATCATTTCGGAGGAACAAGGTGCTTTTGTCCAAGGGAGGTATATTCTTGATAATGCCTCTTTATCCAGGCAATTGGTTCGTGATATCGGTCGGAAAGTCAGAGGGGGTAATGCTATATTTAAGCTGGATATTAGGAAAGCTTATGATAGTGTAGAATGGGACTTCCTTTTTGCCGTGCTTAAGAAGTTTGGATTCTCATCTAGGTTTGTTTCCTACATTGGCATGATGTTATCCAATTGCTGGTTCTCTATCCTGGTTAATGGTTTTTCTACTGGTTATTTCAAATCAACCAGAGGTTTAAGACAAGGAGATCCTATTGCTTCGGCTCTTTTTACGATTATGGAAGAGGCGCTTAGTAGAGGTTTGAAGAACATGGTTTCCACTAGCATCCTTACTCCTTATGCTGGCCCTAGAGGTTGTCCGCCCCCATCTCACCTTCTCTATGCAGATGATACACTAATCTTCCTGAATGGTTGTATTCGTAATGTCAAACTCCTCATGCAGTTCTTGAAAAGGTATGCTTAGTCTTTTGGTCAGCACATTAACTCCAGTAAGAGTTCTTTCATGGTATCTACGAAAATGTCTCCTATTGCTATTCAAAGAATAAAAGATGCTACAGGGTACATGAGACAAAATGGTCTGCTATTTTAATTGGGAGTACCGCTCAGAGCTGGAAGAGTATTAACTGCTGATTACAAGAATCTCATTGATAAAGTTAATGTCAAATTAGGATGGAAATCTAAGTTTATATCGCAAGCTGGTCGAGTCACCTTGATAAATTTAGTGGTCTTTTCCATCCCTGTCTACTTGGCAGCTGCTTCTTTTCTCCCCAGATCTGTGATATCTTAATTTGAGAAGTCTGCGGCGGTTTTCTTCTGGAATGGTTCGGATGGATCCGTCATCGCCACTGGGTTGCTTGGAGCACTATACGACGACCAAAAATTGAAGGTGGCCTTGGTGTTCGCAATTTGCATTATGTCCAGATGTCCCTGGCAGTTAAATGGTTGTGGAATATTCATCATGGGAACTCTCTTTGGGCTTCTTATGCTAGAAGGCGGTATCAGTCTTCCAGTTACAACAATCTTCCAGGTATGCCTAATAGGATTAGCCTAGCGGCAAATAATATCATTCAAAATAACATGAGATGGATTCATGGTAAGGGGGACAAGATCGACATCTTGAAAGATATCTGGATGGGTGACCAATCACTTTCAAGTACCCTTCAGGTTTCCTATGAGGAAGAAGGCATCTCTTTGCAGGAGGTGGTTCGAGATGCCTCCCATCCTATAAGGGCGGTGTTTCCTGAAAGCGATTATTCAAGACCTGCAGCTTGCTGATGAAGAGGATCGATGTATCTGGGCTGCAACCTCAAATGGCATATTCTCTACCAGCTCAGCCTATGATTTGGTCAGGGACAAAGGGGTTTGTCGCTTAGATCATATGAAAATCTGGCAGCCTTCTTTTAATCCTAGAGTTTCTTTGTTCAGTTGGAAGGTTTTGAATAAGCTATTCTTGTTGACAGCAGAGTTTCAGACTGTGGAGTTTCAATGGTTTCTAAATGCCACTATTGTTCCTCTCCTCAGGTGGAGGACCTGGATCATGTTTTTATTAACAGTGAAATGGCGGTGCATCTATGGCGATGGTTCCTGCCCCTTGTTAGCAACAGAATTCACCTTCATAATCATATTACTTACAGGATGTGGGGATTTGTTAAGCATTGCAACACTCGCTCCCCCATGGGATTTATATCCCTTTACTGCTGGATGATAATGTTGTGGGAGTTGTGGAAAAGAAGATGTACAGCGAGGTTTGATGGATAGAAGACTCGGGCTGGTGATATTATTAGAAGCATTACGCTCCATATGTCCTTTGCTCTTAACAGGTTCTCTTTCAGATGTGCTCCTACTTCTCTTGAACAGCAGGTTCTTTGCCATTATGGCTTCTCTCCTCATTTCTCTTCTAAACAGATCAAGCTAATACGTTGGATTCCTCCCATTGAGAATTATTGTTTAAATGTTGATGGGGCTTCTAAAGGGAATCCAGGGAATAGTGGAGGAGGCAGATGCATTCGGGACAGTAATGGTTATGTGTAGGTTGCTTTTGCTCGCTACTATGGGGTGGGCAGGCAATAGTTTGATTGCGGAAACCCGAGCCTTATGCGATGGTCTTCGACTAGTGGCTGCTCTTGGCTTTCGTTTGTCTATTATCCACTTGGACTTTTTATCTCTTGTTAACTCCCTTCGGCAGAATAGGTGTTTCTCCAGGAAAAGCTATAGGTGGTGGCGTCAAGTGAGAGATATGCTGGGCGGTGAGTTTAGCTCCATCGCTCATGTCTTTTGAGAAACTAATATGGTGGCGAATCAGCTTTCTAATTATGCTATTGCCTCCAAGAATAATCATGTTTTCTGGGGTCTCAAAGGCTTCCGCATTCTTGTAAAGGCCCAGTTGTACTCGACAAAGATGGTCTGTTGAATGTCAGAATGGTATAATCGGGGGTATGCCCCTTTGTTTGCTGTACTCTCGATTTATTAATGAATAAATTTGGCCCAGGTGCCCTCGCTGGTGGAGTGAGTCCATCCTCCTCTTATGGGGGAGGGTGCACTCTCCTATTTTGAGGCCTTGAGGACCTCTTTCATTAAAATAAATAAAAAAGAATAGGCATAGGAAAAGGAAAAGAAAAGTGTGTGTGTGCACGAGATGGAGGTGTAATCGCCAAGTACGCGAGGGTACCGAAGGAAACGGGTGAAGAGGCAGAAGTTACTTACCTCCAGAAAAGTGTGGTGTGGGTTAACTTCTACTGCTTCCACCGGCCGGCCGACGAAGAAGTCTTTAGCTCGTCGGTTACCTTGCAAGAAATGAGAACAAACAAACACGTGAAAGATTTATTAGACTATGAAGTGAGGTACAAAGTTCAATGGAGTGTAAGAAAAGCACAATGACATAGGTGTTAACACACCTCGTGGGAGTGGTGTTCAACCCCTAAATAAGGTGTGGAGAAAAATGAAGTGGTGTGAGAATGATGCGTTATGCACTAAGTAATAAAGTAAAAATAAAATGACAAGGGAAGGAAAATGCGGTGTGAGCCCACTGCTGCTCCTTGGCTGGAGTGGAAGAAGCTCCCCCACTAGCTCTGATGTAGGTGAGGATGACTGCTCTGTTGGGTTGAATGCATATTCATATCATTTCTCTCCTATTTGATGATGACAAGAGGTATTTTTAAAGCAATTCAATGAAACATGTCAAAAACATCATACCTGAATCAATGTTCAAAAGCTATTTCAAATCACATTTATCATTGATGTTCATGATAAATCATTTAACTAATGATATATGTGTTTAATTTTCAGGTACAACATTTTTTGCAAAAGATGTGTCGACACACCCATCAATGGTGTCGACACAACAACACAGATTCAAAGGCAAAATGTGTAAAAATGTTGAGACTGTGTCGACACAAGTCAAGAGTGTGTCGACACGAGTTGCAGTTTTTCAGAAATCAGTCCACCCAGGTCGACACACTCTCAGAGCAGGTCGACACTAGACCCAGTTCCCAGAACAGCCAGTTTGAGGATTGGGACAGCATCGACACACTCTCAGAGCAGGTCGACACGGGACCTTCTTCCCAGAACATCAGTTCTCATATTTGGGACAGTGTGTCGACACCACCACCAGGGCAGGTCGACACACTACGGAAAGTTTGCAACTTAAAGTGGATGGCTGCCACGTGTCAGCCTAGGCCGATGGGGTATCAACCTAGGATCGTGTGCCCTTATACCTAAAGGGTATCTTTGGATTCTTTTGGTATAAAAAGGCCCTCTATTGGCCATCCATCCACGCAAGAGACCCAACTGCCTCTCAGAGCCTCCTGAAAGTTCCCTGGCGGCTGCAAGAGGTTGTCTCCCTTCTCTGCTCTCCGTGTGCTTCCAGAAGACCAATTCTCACCAACCAAGTGTGAGAATTGGAGTGTGATCCTGAAGAAACCTCTGAAGCATCCCAAGGAAGCAGATCCTGTAGAAGCCTTCGTTGGAGAAGAATTCAAGGAAGATCCAACAATTCCAAAGTGCAGAGCATCGGTTTTGGACTTCAAGAGTGCAATCTTCTTCCCAATCCAAGCTTCTACAAGGAGTACACTTGAAGAACGAAGCTATTTAATACAATTCATTGTACTTCTGTTCTTCTGAGATAGCTTTTGAGATTATGCAAGTGCTTCTGCATAGCTCTCATTAGTGCTCTCATTTTCGACTAGATCTGTGCTAGAAGGTCTATGTCTTGAGTTGGTGTCTAGCAACCATTGTGTGAGCATTGTGCTCAAGTTGTGTGAGCATTGTGCTCAGATTGTTGTGAGCCGTCGTGCTCAGTTTGAGTTGTCTAACTCAAGGTTGTGTTGAGCAGTCTTGCTCAGTGGTTCTAGAGTAGTCTTGCTCTAGAAGTTGTGTGAGTTGTAAGCTCTCAAGTGTTGGAGTTGTCAGGCTCCAGTGGGTGTGTACCCGTTGTTTTAGTGAATCCTCACAGGGTGTGAGGGGTGGATGTAGGAATCACTTGGGTGATTTCCGAACCACCTAAAAATCCTTGTGCACTTGTCTATCTGTGGTTTGATTTCATTATCCGTTAGATGCTTGCATAGGATCGTTTAAAGTTCACTTAATCAACTGATTTCATATCTGCTTTACCAACTCACTCAAATATCATCAGATCTGGGTTTTTCACTGATAAAATTGCCTCTGATTCAAAAGTGTTTTTAAACTGTTTAAGCTTCCGCAGAAAGTGGCATAGATCTATTCATCCCCCCCCCCTTCTAGATCTTATCCACACCTTTTCCTCGATCCTTCAATTGGTATCAGAGCGGTTTTACTTTGATCTGATTTGATCTGAGCAATTTTTGTTTCTGAGTGTTGTGTGTTTGAGTGTTTGCTTGTTTGGTTGCTAAGCATTTTCTTTCTGCTTTAGAGTCATGGATTCCAAAGGTTTCATAGCTGAGGGTCATTCCATAAATAGGCCACCATTCTTTAATGGGACGGACTATTCTTACTGGAAAAACAGAATGCAAGTATTCTTAAGGGCCCAGAACTATGAGATCTGGAAAGTAGTAGAAGTGGGTCCCTATGAAAACCAGGGAGAAGAAGACACCTGGACTAGGGAACAAATAAGGAAAGCTACATTGAATTATAGTGCCATGAACATGATTCAATGTGCTGTCCATCCCAAGGAGTATTCGAGAATCTCAATGTGCAAATCTGCCAAAGAGATGTGGGATAAACTCGAATTACTCTATGAGGGAACATCTCAAGTAAAGGAGACTAAGGCAAATATTTTAGTTTCAGAATATGAACTTTTCATGATGAAGTCTAACGAAAATATTTCTGAAATGTTTGCCAGGTTCATGGTGATTGTAAATGGATTGAAGGCCTTGGGTAAGGAATATACAGATGCAGACTTGGTAAGAAAAATTCTACGTTCACTTTCTTCAATTTGGCATACAAAGCCACTGTCATTGAAGATTCAAAAGATCTGTCCAAAATCTCTTTGGATGAATTGATTGGATCCTTAATGACATATGAAATCAACTTAAAAAGAAATGAAGAACACATAATTAAGACCAAGCCTATGGCACTTAAGGCCTCTTCAAGCAATAAAGATAAAAGTCAGGAGAAAACAAGTTCTGAGGAGTCTGAGTCAAATGAGGATGAAATTGCCCTCATGACTAGGCAATTCAGAAAATTCTTGAAATACAGAAAAGGAAAAATGTCTGGGAAAAAGAAGTCTTTCTCAGGTAAGAAAACACTTCCTTTTCTAATTTCAACAAGAATCACAAAACTGACGAAAATATTGTCTGTTACAGGTGCAACAAACCAGGACACATGAAGGGAGAGTGTCCTGAGAACAAGAAGGATAAGCACAAGAAATTCCAGAAGTACAAGAAGCCAAAGGCCATGGTGGCCACTTGGTCTGACGAAGACTCAAGTGAGGAAGAAGAAGAGAAGAAATCCTCAAGCTCTGAAGTGAGGAGGTTTGCTTCATGGCCAACACACAGATGAAAGGTAAATACTTCCTTTGAAGACTTTACTGTTGAAGATTGGCAGGATGTGTATGCAGAACTGGTTGAAAATATTCTGAAATGAGAAAAAAACAAACACATCAAAAAGAAAATTGAAATCTTTACCATAACCAATCTTCAAACCATAGATTTGTGAACTGGAAACTGAAGTAACAGACTTGCTTGAAGAAAGAAAAATCTCCTGAACCTTATTGATGAACTAAAACTTGCCTCTCAAAAGGCCTCCCAAGAATTCAAAAACTTAACTGAAAAGCTGGAAATTGAAAAACAAGAAAAACACAGAAAATTGAAGAAATTGAAACTCTTAAAACCAGCTAAAAGAAAGGGATGAAGTTATCCAAACCTTCACAAAAGGTAAAGATAACTTAGAGGCATTGCTAGGAACCACCATGACAACCACCTCTCATGGATTAGGATTCAACAAAAAGAAACCATCAAAGACAAATCTGGTGAGAAAAAGAACAAAGCACCACTAATTAAATTTGTCAAGGGTCCTAATCTTGAAAACACAGAAATTCAACAAACAGCAAACAAAACCTTAAACAAAACATCAAAAAATTCAAAACTCAAAAACAAAAAGACAACGGTCGACTCAGTCTCCTGACAGGTCGACACCAGTCCACAAGAACAAGGCTTCTGTGGCTGCTGTGTCGACACCAGTACAGGAGAGGTCGACCTGCTCAGCATCAAAAGCTGCAAACAACTCAACCAAAATTCAAATAAAATTTGAAAAATAAGAAAAAGTCAAAAGAAATATTCATGAAAACCTTGGACCTCCAAGACAACATTTCAAAATGATTGGATCAATCCTTGGAGCCAATGGTATAACAACCCCTGTTGGTATAATCCTCAATTCTTCATCCAAACCTTGGATGTACCAACAAAATCCCTGGATTCCACCTCCTTATCTGAACTCCAATTTTCAAATGAAAAACTCCCCTCCCACTGAAAACAAAAATGTTGGTGCTTTCATTCCTAAGAAAAAGAACAACCTAAAAAGACTGAAACCACCAATTTAACAAACAAAATAAAAAACAAGTCAAATATGGGTGAGAAAGGATTTACTAACAATGTCCAAACATTCTGATGGTCCCAACTCTGTTTGGGTACCAAAATCTTCTCTCCACTGATCTTGTTGCAGGAAGGTCGTGCACCCAACTCCAATGTATGGTTCCTTGACAGTGGGTGTTCACGACACATGACTGGAGATAGAGCCAAATTCTCATTCCTGCTTGAAAAGGAGGGAGGGTCAGTTACATTCGGAGGTAAAAATAAAGGAAAGATCTTAGGATCTGGAAAGGTTGGTCAAACTTCTTCAAACTCAGTAGATAATGTTTTATTATTGATGGTCTTGATTATAATCTGCTCAGTATCAGCCAACTATGTGACAAAGGTCACAAAGTTGTGTTTGAATCTGATTTTTGTAAGATAATTGACTCATCATCTGATAAAATCAAATTCTTTGGAAAAAGAGAAATAATGTCTACATGATCAACCTAAATAAAAACTTTTCTGAAAATCTTTGTTTTGTTGCAAATAAAGATGAAATTGCATGGACTTGGCACAAAAGACTTGGCCATGCAAGTTTCAGAACAATGGATAAGTTATTAAGATTGAATTTGGTTAAGGGTCTTCCTGAATCCTTCTCTAAAGTTGAAAATCAAGTTTGTGGGATATGTGCTAAAGGAAAACAAACTAGGAAATCTTTTAAAACCTTCAATGAGGTACTTACATCTAGCCCACTAGAACTTCTTCACATGGACCTTTTGGGCCAACAAGAGTTCTAAGCTTAAGTGGCAAAAGATATGGGTTTGTAATCATTGATGATTTTACTAGATTTACTTGGGTTATCTTTCTATCCCACAAAGTGATACTTGCCTTGAATTCAGGAATTTCTGTACCACTATCTTAACAACTTATCCATATAAAATCAAAACATTTTAACTGATCATGGGGGTGAATTTGATAACACATCCTTTTCTGATCTATGTGCTGAATTTCAAATATTTCACAAGTTTTCTTCACCTAGAACTCCAGAACAAAATGGAGTTGTGGAAGAAAGAATAGAACTCTTGTGGAAATGGCTAGATCCATGCTCATAGGAAGTAATCTGCCCAAATCCTTCTGGGCTGAAGCTGTTAACACAGCCAATCATATCCTAAATAGAGCTTTGATCAGACCAAAGATCAGAAAAACCCCCTATGAACTGTTGAGAAACAAAAAGCCAACTGTTTCTTATTTCAAAACTTTTGGGTGCAAATGCTTTGTACACAATAATAACAAAGAAAACCTTGACAAGTTTGATGCTAAGAGTCAGGAAGCTATCTTCCTTGGCTATTCTGAAGTGTCAGGGCTTTCAAAGTGTACATTCTAAAAACCAAAACTGTTGAAGAATCTCCACATGTTATTTTTGATGAAAATTCCTTTTCCACTAATGATTCTAAATCTTGCAGGGAAAGACAAGACAATGAAGAGGATGACCTCATTGTGGATTCTTCACCAACTGTTGAGGAGCTTGTCAATAATGAAGAAACCTGAACAACAACTCACCATCTTCAAGTGGGTCAGGTAACATTGCTCCAGAAGTGGGCACTTCTCAACAGGTAATTACTGAACCTCGATATCTGAGAGATCACCCATTAGACAGTGTAGTTGGCAATTTAAATGATAGAGTAAGGACCAGATCATCCTTCTTGCAAAATATTGAAGAAGACCCACTAGCTCTAATTTCCCAAATTGAACCCAAGTCAATTGATGAAGCCTTATCCAGTTCTGATTGGATTAATGCTATGCATGATGAGCTTCATCAATTCGAAAGAAATCAAGTATGGGAATTAGTACCTAGACCTAGTGACCAAGCAGTGATTGGTACTAGATGGGTTTTCAGAAACAAATTGAATGAATCTGGTCAGGTAATTAGAAATAAAGCTAGGCTAGTTGCAAAGGGGTACAATCAAGAATTTGGAATTGATTTGAAGAGTCATATGCCCCTGTAGCTAGACTAGAAGCAGTCAGAATTTTCCTTGCTTTTGCATCCTCCATGAAATTCAAAGTCTATCAAATGGATGTCAAAAGTGCATTCTTAATGGATATATAAAGGAAAATGTTTTTGTTGAACAACCTCCTGGATATGAAAATGAAAATATCCTAACCATGTTTTCAAGCTTAATAAGGCTCTCTATGGTCTTAAGCAAGCTCCAAGAGCTTGGTATGACCGTTGAGTTCCTTTTTACTTGAAAAAGGATACTCTAGAGGTAATGTTGATCAAACTTTGTTCACAAACAGTAAAAAATCAAATTGTGGTCCAAATTTATGTTGATGACATAATTTTGGCTCCACCAATAAAGGCCTTTGCACAGAATTTTCAAATCAAATGAAGAATGAATTTGAAATGAGCTTAATGGGAGATTTAACATTCTTTTTGGGATTGCAGGTGAACCAAACACTGAAGGAATCTTCATCAGTCAAACCAAATACGTCAAGGAGCTATTAAAGAGGTTTGACTTTCAGAACCTTAAGCACTCAAGCACACCAATTGCAATTAATGCTAAACTAGAAGAAGATCCATCTGGTAAGTCAGTAGATCCAAAGACCTACAGAGGTATGATTGGCTCTCTGCTCTATCTTACAACTTCTAGACCTGATATTCAGTTTTGTGTGTGTTTATGTGCTAGATTCCAATCTAATCCTACAAAGTCACATGCTTGCTGTTAAACGAATTTTCAAATATCTTGTTGGAACATGTGACTTAGGTATTTGGTATCCTGCTGGTTGCAAGTTAGATCTGTTTGCCTATTGTGATGCTGATTATGCTGGGTGCAAATTAGATAGAAAAAGCACAAGTGGCTTGTGTCTATTTCTAGGTGGGTGCCTTATCTCTTGGGCTTCTAAGAAGCAACATTCAGTTGCTCTGTCAACTGCAGAGGCTGAGTATGTTGCTGCTGGTAGATGTGGAACTCAGATTCTCTGGGTGAAACATCAACTTCTTGATTACAACCAAGATTTAGGGTGTGTACCCATCCTATGTGATAACACTAGTGCCATAAATTTATCTAAAAACCCCATTCAGCACTCCAGAACAAAACACATTGAAATTAGGCATCATTTGAGAGATGAGGTTGCAAAGAAATCTTTTGAACTCCATTTTATTGAAACTGAAAAACAAATTGCAGACATATTCACTAAACCCCTTCCTGAAATAGATTTTCATCTTTAAGGAGAGAACTTGGTCTTTGTAAATGTCCACCTTCTTGATCTCTCTCAAGGTTTGGGTTGAGTGTTATGCATGGTCTAAGGGGGAGTTCTTTGCATTTCATAATTCTTTGCTTCCTTGAGTTACATTGTTCATATCTCTCTCACTTTCAATTCTATTCCCCTTTTTACAATAAATTCTCCAACTCTGATTGTGTTGAAATTTCTTGGTATATCAAATGGTGATTTGGAGAAGGACAAGTTATGCTTGTCTGGACACTTTCACTATGCGAGAGTATATGTCTCCGCCAAGTACTAAGAAATTGATATGCAATGTTGAGGGGAGTTTTTACTGTTCAAAGAGGATACCTTTTCTGATTTCAAAACTTGCTTATTTCACTTCCACTTCTTTTTGATAATGAATTCTTCAACTCTTATTGTACTGAAATTTCTTGGTATATCAAATGGTGACTTGGAGAAGGACAGTTATGCTTGTCTGGACACTTTCACTATGCGAGAGTATGTGTCTCCGCCAAGTACCAAGAAATGGATATGCAATTGTTGAGGGGGAGTCCTCGTTGTCCAAGAAGAAAACTTTTCTGATTTCCAAATTTACATATCCTTATTTTGATGAAAAGTGGTTGAAATCATCATCTCAGGGGAGCTAGAAAATTCACAAGTCATGACTTTGCAAAATTCAAAACTTTTCTTGAATTTCATCAATTCCTTGCATGATGTCATCATTTAGAAGTCTAGAGTCTCAAAATGAACCCTTGAGTGATCTCTTATATTTTTTACTAATCAACTTTCAACTACATCTCTCAACCCACAGAAATTCAGATTCTTCCTAGGCTAAACATCAACTTGTGCCTTGAACTTAAAACATTTCCTTGTTTGCAACTGATGATTGGATGTATTTGATTTCTATCTCACAATCTCTCCAATTTTTTAAATCCAACAGAGCAATGGCACTTGTGCTGAGAACTGCACACCTTCACAATGAATGAAGTGCCATGTATGTCATGAGGCACTATTGCTAACTCTGTTCAAAGGGGAAACAAAATAAAAATAAATTCAAAACAAAAGCAAAATGTGCTATGTTTTTTATGATGACTGAGTAACTGGAATATTGGCGTCTACAAAACGTATATTTTCATGTCAAAAGGCCATCATTTACCCCTTTGAAACTTGACAATGACTAAATCTTAAGTAACCAGGGACTATGGTGTGTAAAAAGCACTAGTACTTGAGTGAAAGAGATTTATATCATTTGATAGTTTGTTAAAAGAACAAAATGTAAGCATTATTGGAGATATGTCTAGAAAGAATCATCTTCATTCCTCATCAAGTTGTTCTTTGAGATTGTGTTTTATTTTCACACAATTGCATTTAGTCTAGATGACATCTTTAATTCTTTAAAGTTGAGAATATGGTAGTTTATAGTTGATTGTTAGATATATTATCCCTCAATTTTTCATTTTGTTGATTCAAGTCTTGGAATGCTAATATCCTGTTGGAAGTTGTTTGAAAAACTTGAACTGTGATGAATTTTTGCAAAATATAACAAATGAATTTTTTAAGCCTCTTAAAAATCCTTGAAATGATAATTCCTCTCATTGTTCATCATTCTAAAGATGTCCCAAATTTCTCAAAAATTTCCTCTCAAAAATTCAACTTTTCTTCTAAGGCCGTGTCGACACCGTCCCATCCTGTGTCGACACACTTTCGGTCAGGTCGACACACCTTCATCCTGTGTCGACACTAACCCCTTGCCTGATTATTTTTCAAACCGTTTGGGTTCATGATAAGCCATATTTGTTCCTGCGGGGCAGTGCACCACTGCACCTCTTTTAGGCATCAGGTCGACCCGACGGCCTCTTCTCATCTCTTCCGGCAAGAAATCTTCACCATTTCTCTCAAACTCTCATCCTTCTTTCCATCACCTCTCCTCTCTTCCATCTCCTCTCCGAATTCCACTCTTTCTTGCACCATGGTCAGGAAATTGGGTCCCCGCCGTGGCGCAAGGTCCAGGGCCTCTTCAAGGCCGATTCCGGCAGACAGAGACGTTGCCCTATCCGAAAGAAGAACTAAGAGACGGAATGATCCTGCCGAGCAACCAGGATCCTCTTCAGCACCTCAAAGGGCAGCCAAGAGAGGTAGAGCCTCATCTTCAGGCAGAGGTAGTATCCTCCAACCCTAGAACAGAAATTCCGGCGATTCTTCTGAAAACCCTGAGGAATCATCTTCCTCCTCTTCTGAGTCTTCTGAGTCTCAAGAGGATATTCCCTCAGAGTCAGTCAGTGCAGCCAAGTTAATTCTGAAGCCCCGAATTCTAGACCTATCAGACATTCAGCTAGCAGACTCTTTTCCTGAAATTCAAACCTATTTCTCCTTTCAATCTTGGATACCATTTATCTCTGAGTTTCAAGTCTGTTATCCAAGACTTGTTAGGGAGTTCTACAAGAACCTCACCTGCACAGAAGAAGGATATGAATCCAAAGTTAAGGGAATAGCCATAGATATGCCAACTGAAAAGCTGCCTCCATTTTCAAAGTGCCAGATGAAGGGGCAGACTATCATGAATTGAATTTGATCTACATGAAGCCTATCCATCTTGACAGGTCTTCCTGCAGATGCATCAGATCCCAAACAGACCTATGTAACCAGGTTCAATGCCAATTCATTTCCACCTGTGTTAAGGGTCATCCACCACATATTGACCACCATAATTACTCCTCAAGGTGGTGGAAGGGATAGGTTGACAGACATCCAGAGATTCATTATTTATTGCATGGTGAAAGACATCAAGATCAACCTTCATGTGACTCTCTATCAAATAATATCTGAAACAACAAGGACAGACCTCAAGAGATCACTTCCTTATGGAGCACATTTAACCTCAGTGTTCCAGCACTTTGGTGTGCCCTTGGAGAATGAGAAGTCCCAATCTATTCCCAAGTCCAATATTTACACCTTTAAGAATATCCAGAAGTTTATGGGATTTAGATTGGAGGGCAATCAAATTAGAAGAGGGCCAGTTGTGGTTGAGGCCCCTCAAGCTCAGGAGGAACAGCCTCAAGATCAGGGGGGACAGCCCCAAGCTCAGGAGGACCAGCCTCAGGTTCAAGGGGACCAGCCCCAAGCACAAGAGGAACAGCCTCCAGCTGAAGGGGACCAGCCCCAAGATCAAGAGGATCCCCCTCCTGTAAATGAGGATCAGCCTCAAGTCCAAACTGATGGTGAAATTCCAGTTCATGCCCCTCTCTCACCTCAGTTTCAACCCTCCTTCACTCTCACTCTGATTCTCCACAACACACTTTCCAACCATCCACATCCTCTGGTGGGCCTTCTGTTCCACCAGAGTTGTTCTCTTCCTCAATGAAAAATTTGAAACCTTGAACTCTTCCATTCAAACCATGTCAACATCATTTGAGTTGAGGATTCAAAGACTGGAGAACACAGTATCTGCCAAGTTCATAGAACAGAAAGCTGCTTCAGACTATGCGGCTCAAAGGTTCAATAGATTGATTGGAACATTGGCAGATGCCTCACTACAGCTGAAGGAGCATCAAGACAAGTTGGAGACAGTTCTTAAGGGAATTTTGGCAAATTCCCAAGCTGATGTCTTTAACACAAAGCAGACATTACATGAGATCACCAGCACAAGACTGTCATTTGCTCATTTTGTGGATGATTTGGAAAGCATGAGGAACTTCAATGAGCACATTGACAAGCAGATATCAGATTTGACCAAGGAATTCAAGATAATGCAAAGACCTGGTTGGTCAGCTGGTTCATCTTCATCCTTACAACCCATTGCAGCTGATCTAGCCAGACGTCAAGCCACCTTAATCGAGAATTCAGATAGAATGGAACACTTTTGTGACAAAAATGATCACTATTCAAGATCAAATCAAGACTAGCTTGAATTTCATGGAGAAAAGACTATCTGACATAGAGACCATTCTTCTTCCCATTCCTCCTCCTCCTCCATCTTCTACTTAATGTAATTTCTCTTTTGATGATGTCAAAGGGGGAGAAGAAAGAAAGAAATGTTGTAATCTTTTGGAATGATTGTAATGGTTCTCTTGTAATGGTTCTCTTGTTAAATGAAATGAAATGTTTTGCTTGGCTTGAATGATTTTCTCAATGTGTATTTAATGTGATTGAAAATCTTTTTGTGAATGTGATTGAATGATTACTTGTCAAGTTGCTTGACTTCTGTGTACAAAAATTCTCATTTCAAGTAACATTGTGTTCCACAAGTACATCATCATCTGTTACTAAAACATATCAAAAGTCTTTGACAAGTTTAAACAAAAGAAAAATAAAATGTGAATAACAAAAAATTGCTTAAAATCTCATTTCATCAAAACCACATTGTAATATGGATTTATTGTTGCCATCATCAAAAGGGGGAGATTGTTGGGTTGAATGCATATTCATATCATTTCTCTCCTATTTTGATGATGACAAGAGGTAATTTTTAAAGCAATTCAATTGAAACATGTCAAAAACATCATACCTGAAATCAATGTTCAAAAAGCATATTTCAAATCACATTTATCATTGATGTTTATGATAAATCATTTAACTAATGATATGTGTTTAATTTTCAGGTACAAACATTTTTTTGCAAAAGATGTGTCGACACACCCATCAATGGTGTCGACACAACAACACAGATTCAAAGGCAAAATGTGTAAAATGTTGAGACTGTGTCGACACAGTCAAGAGTGTGTCGACACGAGTTGTAGTTTTTCAGGAATCAGTCCACCCAGGTCGACACACTCTCAGAGCAGGTCGACACTAGACCCAGTTCCCAAAACAGCCAGTTTGAGGAATTGGGACAGCAGGTCGACACACTCTCAGAGCAGGTCGACACGGGACCTTCTTCCCAAAACATCAGTTCTCATATTTGGACAGTGTGTCGACACCACCACCAGGGCAGGTCGACACAACGGGACGGTTTGCAACTTAAAGTGGATGGCTGCCATGTGTCAGCCTAGGCCGATGGGGTATCAACCTAGGATCGTGTGCCCTTATACCTAAAGGGTATCTTTGGATTCTTTTGGTTATAAAAAGGCCCTCTATTGACCATCCATCCACGCAAGAGACCCAACTGCCTCTTAGAGCCTCCTGAAAGTTCCCTGGCGGCTGCAAGAGGTGTCTCCCTTCTCTGCTCTCGTGTGCTTCCAAGACCAATTCTCACCAAGCCAAGTGTGAGATTGGAGTGATCCCTGTAGAAATCTGAAGCATCCCAAGGAAGCAGATCCTGTAGAAGCCTTCGTTGGAGAAGAATTCAAGGAAGATCCAACAATTCCAAAGTGTAGAGCATCGGTTTTGGACTTCAAGAGCGCAATCTTCTTCCCAATCCAAGCTTCTACAAGGGAGTACACTTGAAGAACGAAGCTATCTAATACAATTCATTGTACTTCTGTTCTTCTGAGATAGCTTTTGAGATTATGCAAGTGCTTCTGCATAGCTCTCATTAGTGCTCTCATTTTCGACTAGATCTGTGCTAGAAGGTCTATGTCTTGAGTTGGTGTCTAGCAACCATTGTGTGAGCATTGTGCTCAAGTTGTGTGAGCGTTGTGCTCAGATTGTTGTGAGCCGTCGTGCTCAGTTTGAGTTGTCTAACTCAAGGTTGTGTTGAGCAGTCTTGCTCAGTGGTTCTAGTGTAGTCTTGCTCTAGAAGTTGTGTGAATTGTAAGCTCTCAAGTGTTGGAGTTGTCAGGCTCCAGTGGGTGTGTACCCGTTGTTTTAGTGAATCCTCACAGGGTGTGAGGGGTGGATGTAGGAATCACTTGGGTGATTTCCGAACCACCTAAAAATCCTTGTGCACTTGTCTATCTGTGGTTTGATTTCATTATCCGTTAGATGCTTGCATAGGATCGTTTAAAGTTCACTTAATCAACTGATTTCATATCTGCTTTTACCAACTCACTCAAATATCATCAGATCTGGGTTTTTCACTGATAAAATTGCCTCTGATTCAAAAGTGTTTTTAAACTGTTTAAGCTTACGCAGAAAGTGGCATAGATCTATTCATCCCCCCCCCCTTCTAGATCTTATCCACACCTTTTCCTCGATCCCTCATGCTCCAAACTCCAAGGGATGAGAGGCTCGGAGTAGCTTGGAGATGGGGGTGCTCTTTTCAGCTCGGAGGTTGAGTCTCCAGTGCAGCAGGGCTTCGCCGTAGTGCTTGGGGTGTATTCAAAACAGTAGCCTCGGGGGTCTTTTTATAGGGGAAAAATTTTGAAAACGCGTTGGACACAGTGGACGCCTATCTTAGTGAACCACGTCTGCACAGACCGCCGCGTTTACCAAGATCCACTTGCTCTGATTAAGCCTTTCCAAACATTGATTATAGCAGGTTCAAGAATCATGTCGGTAGGGACCGCCGCTTTTCAAACACTTCTGATTTTAAATGATTCTGTCCAAATATCATAAATGGAAACATTGAATCGCGATGGCAGAAGCCGCCGCGTATTTGAACAGAATTGATCTTCTGAAGAGAGTCGATCTTCATATGATGGAAAGTAAGAAACGCGACGGACCATGTGGATGCGATTCTATTTAGCAAGAAAATCTTTCCAAAAACAATTTTAGAAATTGCCATAATTCGAAAATGGAAACTCTTAAACGTGGCGACATCCTTAGACGCGATTCAAAATAGAGTAAGCACCAGAAAAGGAAGTGTGATACGCGTCAGTTTTACCCACCGCGGATCAAACATCCTAAAAGGCGTCCACTGTGTCAGACGCAAATTACTTGTGTACAACAGACCCCTTATAAAAATCCCTAAAAATCCTTGAAAAACTCAGAAAAATAGGAAAATCACTCAAGAGGTTAATTGAAGAGAGTCACTTTGAGACATT
>CM024764.1:50649261-50733698 GCA_014218235.1 Colocasia esculenta | reverse complement strand
GAAGGCAGAGCAAAAGTCAACCAGTTGCAACCCCAACCACGCCCCCCCCCCCCCCACCTCAAAAAGAAACCCTTACACAGAGCCCCCTTCCAATGCCACCTCCTTGATTCCCCACCCCAACGCCGCCACACAAACCCCCCATGCCCACCAGCAGGAAGCCTGTGGGCCAGATCAGCCCAACACTTGATGAGCTAACTGACATGGGTCAACAGTCAAATCAGGCCAGCCCATTGACAGCCTTAGAAACAACCTACTCTCAGCAAAGCAGTTTTGACAACTATACAGTGATTTTAGTTACATATCTCGTGAATTATAAGAATTACACATTAATAGAAAGATAAAATACCAACAATGTGAATAGAGAGATAAACAAAAAACTGAACATTATGCAAAGTCAATAATGTCTTGTAGGTCCTCTATTAATTTTAATGGATCTCTGGTTGGTTTTTTCAAGTCTACCAGGGGTATTCGCCAGGGTGACCCGTTGGCTCCTATTTTGTTTATCATTGCCTCGGAAGTGCTCAGTAGAGGTTTGAGCAGCCTCTTCAATAATGGAATGCTGCATTATTTTAGCGGACCGAGGGGAGGTCTGAAGGTTTCGCATCTTTTGTATGCCGATGATACTCTCATTTTTATGAATGCAGACATTAGAAATGTCAAGAATTTGTTGTCTTTCCTCCAAGCATATGAGAGGAGTTCTGGGCAAAAAGTTAATCTTGGTAAAAGTTGTTTCCAAATATCTTCCAAGGCGCCTCATTTGCTGGTCTCCAGGATATCGGCTCTGACTGGTTATAGAAGCCATAATGGTAGTATGACTTACCTGGGTATTCCTTTGAAATCTGGGAGGCTCAAAGTGCAGGACTTCAAATTTCTGGTGGACAAAGTTACGCGCAAATTGGCAGGTTGGAGGGCTAACATTCTTACCCAAGCTGGTCGGGCTGTCCTCATCAGATCGGTTTTGCAGAGCATCCCGGTTTATTTGGCTAGCTCTATATCTATTCCTAAGTCCATCTGTAATCAAATCAATCGGATATGCGCCAACTTTTTCTGGAGGGGGGTGGATGGCCTTCAGCAACGTCATTGGGTGGCTTAGAGTAATTTGCAAAAGCCGATTGATGAGGGAGGTCTTAACTTCAGGAACTTGGAAACTCTGCAGGTGGCGATGGCTGCTAAACAATTATGGAATATTGCCCATGGTACTTCTCTCTGGTGTGTATACGCCAAGCAACGTTTCCTTAATAACTCCCACCTGCGGGATATTCTTTCTCCATTTCCCTTTGGGGTCTCCAAGAAGGTCTTCTCTCAAGCTAAGGAGATTGTTTTGGCCCACACCAGATGGGTGGATGGGGATGGCTCTTCAGTGGATTTCTTTAGAGATAAATGGATTGGCGACGGTTCTATATTGCAGGGAATGAGGAATAGGGTGGCTTTTGTCCAGCAGTGTCCATCTATGTCTGTGAGGGATATGGCTACGGAGGAGAATCATATTGTGTGGGATTATCTGGGTGTCACTCCCATCCAGGTGCAGTCACTTCTTTCTACTCAGCCTGACAAATTTATTTGGGAAGGGAATGCCATGGGCGTTTTCACTGTCAAATCAGCTTATTTTCTTGCTACTGTGCCGGGGCTTAGACGTAGTAGCTTAAATAAAATTTGGCATCATGTTATTCCTCCTCGTTCTGCTATGTTTGTGTGGAAGCTCCTTCAGAGGGCGATCCCGGTGGACTCCAGAATCATGGAGTGTGGGATCTCTGTGGCTTCTCAATGTGTCTGCTGTGAGAATCATCATGTGGAAACTCTTGATCATCTTTTCATCTCCAGTGATATGGCTCAGGAATTATGGAGGTGGGTGGCGCCTTTGCTACACAATAATATCGCTTGGAGTCCTCATGTTACCTCCAGATGTTGGAGTATCATTGACACCTCTAACATGAACTCAGCTTATCATTTTTTTGGTCTAGCTACCTGTATCTTTATGCTTTGGGAAATCTGGAAATTTAGATGCACAGCTCGTATGGAAGGTTCCTTGCGGACAATTGAGGATGTTAAGAGCGCCATTCTGTCCAATGTGCACAGGATCAGTGGATCTGTGAAGTTTTCTCGTCCTATTTCTACTACCCAGGCTGGCTCCCTTCTCCTTTTTAATATCAAGCCTTGTATCAATGTCAAGATTCCTTTGATGGTTAAATGGATCCCTCCTGCTATCCACCTTGGGCTTAATGTTGATGGGGCCTCCAAAGGCAATCTTGGTATATGTGGCGGTGGTGGCTGTTTTCGGGACTGCCAGGGTCGGTTCATCTGTGGTTTTGCATTTTATTATGGTACAGGTTCAAGTATATTGGCTGAGGCTCGTGCCATCCATGATGGTCTTCGTCTGGCACTTGAAAGGCGCCTACCTATCTCCATATTATACTCTGATTCTGTGCTCATGGTTCGAGCTGTTGCAAATGGTCAATGTCCTCATTGGTCGATTTTTCCTTGGTGGAGGGGTATTTGCAACATGGTTCGCTTACTTCATCCAAATATCCAGCACACTTATCGGGAGGGCAATCAGGTTGCAGACTCATTAGCCAACCATGCATGTTATCAGGAGGCCAGTTTTGTTTTTTCAGATTTTAAGTGTCTTCCAGCCAGCTCTAGGGGTGCTATTATTGTTGATAAAGCTGGGCTGCCTACTTTTCGTTTCACTTAGTCCTGCTCGTTGGAGATTGTTTTTCTTTGTCTGGTGGTGTCACTTTGGAGTCGGTGTTCTTTGTAATCATCTTATTATGAAATAAATTTTTCCTTTGATGGCTCGCCTGGTGGAGTGAGAACATCTTCTCCTGCTGGGAGGGGGTGCACTCTGCTGGCCGCTGAACCATTGGAGGCGTTTGACTTAAAATAATAATAATAATAATGTCTTGTATGCGGGGAAAAAAAAAACAATCATGTGATGCAGCAAATGAAGATAAGCAAAAAAGTAACAGATTGACATAAGCCTAGATGGGTATCTAAGAAAACAAATAACCAAAAAAGATCAAAGCTTATTGAATGTCAGCTCAGGACACAAACTTTTCCCCTGAAAGTGGATGGTACACAAACTTAAATAAATAAGACAAGAAAAGAATTTACAAGTGCAAAAATTGTATGCTCAAAAATTTTGAGGTGTGTGCACTAAAAGGCAGATTAACCAAAGCTAGTTCAGGAAGGACCTGAAAAAGATGTTCTGCATACATGCTAACACTGCGTAGCAACGTCTGTTTAGCTTCCATCCTTCTGAACCGCTTAGCATAGTTGTTGAGTCTCTGCATAGAACCTTGTCAAATTGGATTGTGAAACTTGAGGGAACATTGTAGTATAGTTGAATTTGATGCATATAAGACAACCTTAGCCGAACTAATATTGGAAAACATGTCCAGCAATGATTACTGGAAATTTAAATCAGAGGACACAAAGATAAAATTTTAATAGCAGCTTCCAACTTGCTTTCACTGATAAATGCCTTAATGAGAAATGCCAAAGATAACTTTTTTTTATGCCACAGATAATTGAATGATGCCATCAGTTGTTGAGGAAAATACAAGAACTAATGTGATTTGCAATTTTACATGACTCAAAAAAGGAATATTTAGTATAGTGCTGTTGGCACATAAAATTTTCAAGTCCCAACCTCCCCCCGGTTAGCTCTCTCTCATCTAACCAGGGGGACCTCCCCCGGTTAAGGGACTGTCCTTAACCGGGGGGACCTCCCCCGGTTACCCTGGTTATGTCTCTCTCCTCTAACCGGGGGGACCTCCCCCCGGTTAGGGACTGTCCTTAACCGGGGGTCCACTCCCCCGTTAAGAGATCTTCATAACCGGGGGGACCTCCCCCCGGTTACCTCTCTCTCTTCCTCCTCTCATGTAAAGGGGGAAAACCCCTATAAATACCCATGTAGCCCGATGGCAAAAGGGGTTGGCAAATTGAAAGATCGAAAAAGAAATTTGTTGGGGAAGACTCTGCTCGTACTCGGTGTGAAGGTACTAGCCCCCGGCAAGTCAAGGTCGTCGCCCTCTGACAACAAATCTTCTGTAAATTCCCCCCCCCCCCCCATGTCGAGTTAGTCTCCATGGGGGGATTTTAAAATTCAAATACATGTTTATATTTCCACATCGAGTTAGTCTCTGTGGAGATACAATTATTAAATGATCATATTTGTGTGTTCCATTGTTTAAATATTTTCCATGTTGAGTTAGTCTCCATAGATATAAAATATTTAAACATGTTCATGTGCTCTGATGTTTAATAGGGTGTTTGGGAGCAATTTAAAAAAAAAACTATTTCTACCTAAAAAATGATGTTGAGTTCACTCTCAACTTTAAATTTAAAATTAAAAAAATGTGATATTATGTGTTTGGTAAAAATAATAAAATTTTTAAATTTTGTGTTGATGTGGTTTGGGACGGGAGAGGAGCCGGGGGGGGGGGGGGGGGGGGGGGGGGGGGCGCGTAGGGGGGCTGCCCGGCGGGGTGGGGGTGCCAGGGAGGCACTGGCGTGGGGAGGGGTTAGGGTGCCCGGGGGGTGGGGGGGGGGGGGGGGGGGCGCCGGCAGGTAGGGAGAATGGCGCGGTGGGGCGACGGCGCCGGAAGGGGTGCCAGCTGGGAGGGGTTGCGGGGGTGGTGCAGGGGTTGCCGGCTGGGGGGGGGGGGGGGGGGTGGGGGGCGCCGGCGCCCGGAGGGGGTGGCTGGGGTGCAGGGGGGGCTGCCGGTTAGGAGGGGGGGTAGGGTGGGGGGCGCCGGGAGGGGTGGGGGTGGCGGGGGGTACAGGGGGGGGGGGGGGTGCCGGCTGGAGGGGGGGGCAGGCGCGGGGGGAGGGGTATAGTCATGACAGGCGCGGGGGCAGGCGCGGGTGGGGGCGTCCGCTAAAATTTTGGAAAAAAAACAGACCTGTTTTTTTTTCTGGAAGAGATATAGTCATGGCGGGATTTCTTCTTTAAAAAAAAGATAGTTGTACCAAACAGACTCCACAATTGTCTCTTTCTCTTTTTTAAAAATGAGAGAAAAATTGATAAAAAATAGCAACCAAACACCCCATAAATATCTTCCATGTTGAGTCAGTCTCCATGGGCATAAGATATTTAAATATCACGATGTTCTTCTGTTCAAATGTTTCCATGTCGAGTTAGTCTCCATGGGTATAAACATTTAAACACATCTATGTTATTTCCCTCACTTCGAGCGAGACTCCGTAAGGGTAAATTGTTTGTGTTCATATGTGTATGTCCTTATAAGGAGGCTCTACCCAAGCAGGGACCCTGCCCAAAGGCATGACCATATGTCCACAAAATATATGTTCATGTGTGTATTTTCATGGAAAAACTCTGTCCATACAGAGACTCAGCCCAAAATACGACCATATGATCATCAAATGTTCGTGTGTGTATTTGAACGGAAACTTTGCCTATGCGGAAGCTCTGCCCAAAACACCACTCGTTCAAATAATAAAATTCCTGTGTTTATACCCATTTATTCAAAATGCATGATAAACTCACAAATGAAGTCCATGCTCCTTTTTTCAAAAAATATATTTCGTCCGATAAAACTAAAATATCGTATTATTATTTTCTAAAGAAAAAATGTAAACCTCGACTTTACTATTAAGGGTGTTCGGATTAAATATGGTGTAAAGCAAGATCAAAGATTTTGATCCGATGTAAATTAACATCGATTCCGGTCGATGGAGAAGGGGTCCAGTACACGATACCATAATCGCCTGATAAAATAAAAGAATGCGGAACAAATGTTGTTCACAAATTAATAGGCGCACTCGTCCAATAAATGGACATGCATTTTCCTCCGCACCGCGCGGATTTCAAATTATGTTTGTTCCACAGATTGGCAAGTCCCGCAAAGAAATGAAACTCAAATCAAATAACACAATATCCCATCTCTATTTTTCCGTGGCTAAACAAGTGCATATGGTAGTAGGAATGTAGGATGCTAAAGGAACATGCCAAAATCAGGCCAATCTAAGCAATTGTCCTGTGTGATCTAAAAGAGCAAGCTTGAGAGTGTCATGGATGGGTAAGATGCCAGACAGAGTGTCAGCAAGAACCCTTTTTTCTCTTAGGCCAAGCATAATCTTGGCACATTCCAATCACTTAACTGTCTCATCATCAGAGCCTTATCCCATTATTTGGGGTCCACTACATGAATCCTTTTTTGCCAAAGATTTCTATCAAGTGCTATAGTCATGTTTAAACTCAAGAAGTTCAAGTCCTTCCTAATAACATCACACCATCTCATTTTAGGCCTTCTCCTAACTCTTTTACTGGCATCCACTAAGATTTGGTAACATCTTTTAACCAGTGCCAAGTTAAGGCGACAGTACACATGTCCAAACCACCTAAGTCTATTTTCTCTCATTTTTCTATCAATTGGAGCTATCCCCAAATCCTCACAGAAGCGCTCATTCCTAATCTTATCTTTCTTAGTCTTACTATACATCCAACTCAGCATCCTCATCACTTAATTGTCTCTTAGACAAAATTCCCATTAAGCTTGTTCAAGTGTCAGTCTAGAGGAAGGAAACTTCCATAACGATGGAGCTATGAACTCTAGTGAGAAGTACTTCACTATCATCCTTATCATCTGAATCCAAGCTTGAAGCCAGGAAGCTACTAGCATCATAAGGAAAACAGATAAAAGGAGAGTGTATGGACGTAAGGGGAGAAAATTGGCTAAGGGATATGGTCAAAAGCAACTAGAGGAGGTGGACGGGGATGGGAGGGGCAAATATGAGCTTTCCCATTTGTTCCCCTGAAGATTGCCAGGCCTCAAATGGCAACAGGTACTATGCTGGATCAGAAGGCAGAACAATGGTCAAGCCGTCAAGGAACAGCAAGTGGGCAAAAGCACAAAAAACTCAATGTCAGAATCTTGCAATCTCTGCCACCATCACATCACCATTTCCACTTGTCTTCAACACCATATCCCCATCATTGTCATGAAGACATGCAGAAGCTAGTAGAAGAGAATGACCAAACACATAAAAAGACAAGGCAGCAACTGTATACGGGTAATTGTGAAGAGAATGAATTTGCAAGGCAACGCACTAGGTATTAGCATAGAGGCCACAGGGGAGAGGAATTCAAACATGCTTTGGTATAGGGGAATGGATCAGTACATGGAAAGGGGAAGAGGAAACAGTGAGAAGACATGAGAAAAAGATGAAGACTGATTGCCAATGGAGCCAGTTAGTCACTCAACCTAGAGCTTCTTCTAGGAAGAAGGGAAATATGGGAGGCCACTTCTGCTCCATCATTCTAACTTCTGATGCAGAACTCCAGAAGTAGTCAACTAACCAAGACCTATAGGATGGCTCCAAGTTTCAAATGTTTGCTCATTCAGTGAGCAGTGAACCAGCAATTTCATGAGAATGGTCTATGTTTGTAATCAAATGTGAATACCAATGGTCTAACATATGTAAGGGTGAAGCCCAATGGTTGGAGACACATTCTACATAAAAAAGAGGCATGCATTAACACTTAACAGAGGAAGGAAGGACAACATGAGAAGTTTTAAGTGTACTGTCAGAAGGAGCACAAAGTTTGACCCTGCACAAATGTGAATGTAACTAACCCCCTCCCCCCCCCCCCCCAAAAAAAAAGGAAAAGGAAAAGGCAAAGGTAAAGATGTACCAGAGAACTTTTGTATGAAGAGATGATACGTTTGCAGAATTCTTTTGAAAGTGATGGCTTAATATATCAAAAGACAATCGGAAGAAACTACTGCACAAGAAAAATGAAATTTTGCTCTCCAATCTTACCCTTGACGAGTATCTAAATGGGCTTGAAGCCTACAAAAGAGAAAATGATAAATAAATCAGTTGAAATACAAACTTTCAGGTCATTTTAAAGCCAAAATATGCAATTTTTATTAGTAATGTAGAAAGTAAAATGCAAATTTCTAAAGGAAGACAATGAAGTATCCAAGTAAAAAAACAATGCATATATTCTACAAACTACAAGGCTCCTCTCTCTCTCTCCCTCCCTCTTAATAATCATAATCCATCACATATTCACACAAAAAGCAGCACCAACACACCAAATAAGAAATAAGAAAAAAAAAACATATGCACCTGACCAGCTTAAGGGGATATGGTACTGGATACTCTTGGCTACTGCACAAGCTGGTAGTAGACATGGAATTGGGCATAGATCATAGTTGTGAAGGCAGTCACCTAGGCGCCGCCTTGGCAGAAAGGCGCAAATCTGTGGCCTGAGCAACAGGCTGCCTTTTAAATACTCCAAAAAGCGCTCCAAGGCACTGCCTAGATGGTCAAGACATGCGCCTAGGACTGCTTGGGTGCCTTGGAGCACTAAACCCATTAAGACCCACCCAACCCCAATAGATCCACCAGTTAAAACCCAAACCCCACCCCCGATCGACTCACTCCATTCATGACTCCCCTCTTCTGAGGCCCCATCAAGAATTCTTCTTCCCCGGCATGCTCTTGCTGCGACCATTGCCGCCGCCGCCTCCAGCTGCCGATGACACTTCTTTTGTGAGGTACTTCATGCACTCTCTCTATCTCATTCTCTCCCTCTCTCCGTCCAGAACTCCTCCCCTCTCTCTCAGACTTCCCCTCCTCCCACCCCCGACCCTCCGGACCCCGACCCCGGTCAGACGGCGGTAAAGTTGCCCTCCCCCCCCAACCTGTGCAGCTGTGGCACTGTGCACAATCACCGGCCACTTTCCAGGCCCCTTTCCCCATCGCTGGCCCCTTCCCCTCTCTCTAATCACTATGTCACAATCTAATGACTATGTTCACTGTCTGATTTTTTATTGAATTTTTATTATCATTATATATTTTTTATTGTAATAATGTTTGTCACATGATGATCTTTTTTATTGAATTTTTATGAACATTATATTTTAAAATTCATATGGGGGGTACCAGATTGGTATCATCCAGTGTGCCTAAGCGCCCAAGGACCCCAAGCACGCCTTGACAACCATGGCATAGATTAACATTGTTACACCATATTATTTATAGGAAGGATATGGCAATGTTTCTGCACTGCATGTAACTGCTAACAAGATCATGTTGTTCCTGTACCCAAACTCAGATCACAAATCCATGTCAATGTATCCATATATGTCCTTCTTACTTCTGACGGGAGAGGGAGGAGGAATATACATCCACATATGCATCAAAATGAAAAAATAGTACAAAACATCAACCACCTAAGAACAATAGGCTTGGAACAGATTCCTTCCATCAAGGACCAGGGTTTGCTAGAGCGGTGATTCGCACCGAATCGGGTTCGTCCTGATTCGATCTGATTTGCATGGAATCAGACCAAATCAGTCCAATTCGCATAGGATTAGAATATATATATCTAATATAACACATATAATACATGTATATATATAGATATGTATATATTACCCATGGGAAACATGTTTTGTTCTTGATACTAATTTACCTGAACATCATTTAAATAAATGTTAGTATTTATAGTTTCATTTACTTAAGATATTACATGTAAATAAGGAAGCACCCCCATTTGAATCTAATAAAAATATTTAAAAAAATAATATCAATTACAATAAAAAGTCAACTCTCTCATCGAAAAAGAAAATTGCGATTTCGGTGATTTTATCGAAATGCTAACTTTCTAATCTCTCATAATTTGGCCTATCTAAAAATTGATAATTTAAATAAACAATATGGAATACTAAAAATCTAAAGTTCGGTAAAAAAAGTCAAACATACATGTGACTTCTCCAAAGGAGCCAGGTGAGGAGAGTGGCTCCCTTGGAGAAGTCACATGTATGTTTGACTTTTTTTACCAGACTTTAGATTTTTAGTATTCCATATGGTTTATTTGAATTATCAAATTTTTAGTTAGGCCAAAGTATAAGAGATTAGAAAGTTAGCATTACGACAAAATCACTGAAATCATGATTTTCTTCTTCGATGAAAGAGTTGACTTTTTATTGGTAAGAGATATGATTTTTTTATATTTTTATTGGATTCAAATGGGGGGTACTTCCTTATTTACATGTAATATCTTAAGTATATGAAACTATAAATACTAACATTTACTTAAATGATGTTCGGGTAAATAAGTATCAACATAGTAGGGCATAATAGGGTGTATATGTATGTATCAATGCTAATCGGACCGAATCAGCCAAATCACGGATCGGATCTCCCCTGATCCGCTCCGATTCGGCCGAATCGGGCCGATCCGATTCGCCTTGCAAAACCATGTCAAGGGCACATCTTTTTGGCGGTGATACTGATAACTAATTGGATTCTCTAAGATTTCTGATCATGCATTTCCCTGCGCAAACTGGTTTATGCCAACTAAAAGAGTTTGATAAATCAGAAAACACTGCAGTCCAATACATATTCTTATTTTTCTTCTCCCCTACCTTATCCTCTTATTATTTTCGTGACCATAGTCTGGAGTAGTCTGGAGCTCATAACTTACCCAATACTGATGCTTCCCAGTCACCCATGGCTGGACCAGGATCAGTAGAGTGGACGTACACCATCGATTCCTAACAGCAGATCCCTTAGATGAGGCATTTGGATTGCATAAACAAACATAATGGCTTTAAACAGAAGCCAGCATATAATCAGTTTCAGTTCTGTCGTCTTGTTCTTTTGTATTGACTTTGAAAGGGACTACTAACTACTCATTCAAGTGTCTATTTTTCATTGAAACTGGCGGAAAGCTAAAGCACCATAGCTTTTGCCCTCTATGCCACTTTCCCTGAGTGACTACTGACTAGCGTCAAACCTGATTGCTGTATAGTGCCGACCAAAGACCAACTGCCTAAGCCAAGTCACCACAATCTTTTGGCGGCTTCTAAATCACAAGCTAGATGAGGATTGATCGGGATTCAGGGAATGAGCTACAATTGAGTTGTTAAAAGACACAATTAAGTCACTGCCGTAAACTCTTTCCTACAACCTTATGAGTCTCGATCCATAATTTCCTACCAGATTTTGCAAAACTCCGTTAGACACTTCTAAACCCAAAAAAATGAATCTTTTTTAGTTAAAAAACCTAAAAGCTAAGATTGCATATTTGATAGACATCGCCTAAGACTAATGCCTCGGTTTGAGGGATTGAACGACAAAACCAACTAATTTCTACAAAATGGCAAATTTCAGAGTTCAGTCAGATACGTTGAGCTTGAGTTCAGAAGATGAGCAGCGTAGAGAACAGCACAACATCAAATTAAGGACAAAGTTGCTTTAAAATGAAGCAGACACCGGTGGTTGAGATTTACTCTTCAAAACATGGAAGAAAACATCTTGAAGGTGGAAAAAAAGAACATTTACACGCACCCAATGGAGTAGCGAATCTTACGTAGTTCCACTGGGGTCTCCGCCGCCGCTCCAGCATGGGAGTGGAGTGGAAGAGGGCCGCGGCGGTTCTCGACGGGAGAGAATATTCCGGCGGATGGCACACGAAAGGTAGTCTCATTGCCTGATTCATTACTGGTGGGCGGAGCGGGATGATCGTTCGATCGCTGGAGGACGAGAACGAGGAGGAAACAGAGAAGAGGAGAGACTGGAATGAGAAAAAATATTTATTAAAGAAACAAAAAATAGTGTTGGAAGAAAGAGGGTTTTTTATTGGGTAAATTAATTAAAGATCCTTGTCATTAAAATTGATTTAATTTATAGTCCCTATTAGAAGATCAGAAGTCACATAGTCTTTTCTTTTTAATATTGTTTAATTTTTAGTCTCTACTTTTAGTTTCTCAGTATTTATGAGTCATGGGAGATGATTCGTCATTTTAATATCAATTTTTTTCTATTTTATTCTTCCTTCTTTTGGTCTTTCTCTATGTAGACTTACATTCATTACAATAAGTGTACATAATACTTACAGTAAGTTTCGATATCACTTACAATAAATATTTAATATTACTTACAGTAAGCCTATATATCACTTACAGTAAAACTTCATCTCACTTATAGTAAGCATTTGATATCACTTACAATTAGTCTTCATATCACTTACATTAAACATTTGATATCACTTACAGTAAGTCTTCATATCATTTACACTAAGTTTTTAATATCACTTATAGTAAGTCTTTGATATCACTTACAGTAAGTTTATATATCGTTTACAGTAAGTCTTCATATCACTTACAGTAAGTCTTCATATCACTTACAGTAAGCCTTTGATATCACTTATAGTAAGCATTTGATATCGATTAAAGTAAGCATTCATATCACTTATAATAAGTCTTTGACATCATTTACAGTAAGTCTTGGTATTAGTTACAACTTATAATTATAAATTTTTAGAAAACAAAAAAGCTCCATTTGTTTGTGACTGTTAGGATCCAAATCCAAGTCTCCACAAACTCAACATAGGATACCCTTACTACTAAGCTTCAACCACATTTGTGTTACAATATAACATCTATTATATTTTACTAAGTATTGATATCACTTACAACAAACATACACATCACTTACAGTAAATACACACATCACTTACAGTAAATATACACATCATTTACAATAAGTCTTAAAATTACTTACAACAAACATACATATCACTTACAGCAAATATACACATCATTTACAATAAGTCTTAAAATCACTTACAACAAACATACACATCACTTGCAGCAAATATACACATCACTTACAACAAACATATACATCATTTACAACAAACATACACATCATTTACAACAAACATATACATCACTTACAGTAAGTATACACATCATTTATAATAAATCTTAACATCACTTATAGTACACGTCAAGCCATATTACAGTAAACGGTATTCTGTAATAGAGCTTAATGTATATTGTAATAGGGAATAGTATTTATTGTAACGAGACTTAACATAGGTTGTAATAGAAAATAAACATATATTGTAATAGAGAATTACATTTACTATAATAGATGATAATGTTTACTGTACCAGAACTTAATGTATATTATAATATGGAATAATATTTACTATAACGAGGCTTAACATAGGCTATAATAGAGAATAAACATATATTGTAATAGAGAATAACGTTTATTGTAATTTAGTTTAACATATACTATAAATGATGTTAAAACTTACTATAAATGATGTGTATATTTATTATAAGTAATGTCAAGACGTAGTGAAATACAAAAGATGTTATGTTGTAATACAAGCGTGATTGTAGCTTAGTGATGAAGATCCCATGTTGAGTTTGTGGAGATTTGAGTTCGAATCCTAGCAATCACTAACAAATAGAGTTTTTTGTTTTCTAAAATTTATAGTTGTAGGCTGTAACTAATACCAAAACTTACTGTAAATGATGTCAAAGATTTATTGTAAGTGATATGAATGCTTACTGTAAGCGATATATAGACTTAATATAAGTGATATCAAAGGCTTACTATAAGTGATATCAAAGACTTACTGTAAGTGATATCAAAGGCTTACTATAAGTGATATCAAAGACTTATTGTAAGTGATATAAAGACTTAATTGTAAGTGATATCAAAAGCTTATTATAAGTGATATCAAATGCTGACTATAAGTGATATGAAGACTTAATGTAAGTGATATATAGACTTACTGTAAGTAATATCAAATGCTTACTGTAAGTGATATCAAAACTTACTATAAGTGATATGTACACTTATTGTAATGAATGTAAGTCTGCATAGGGAAAGACCAGAAGAAAAAAGGGTAAAATAGGAAAAAGTTGATGCTAAAAGAATGAATCGTCTCCCAAGACTCATAAATACTGAGAAACTAAAAGTAGGGACTAGAAATTAAACAACACAAAAAAGAAAGGACTATGTGACTTCTGATCTTTTGATAGAGACTACAAATTAAGCCAAACTCTCTGACAAAGACCTCTAATTAATTTGCTATTTTTTATTAAAATAAAAAATAAATAAATAAATAAACGATCCTAACTTAAAATTATTTACACAACTAATCACAGAATTATCAACTGAGCAGTTATGTGACCGATTTTGTTAGAGGTGCCATACAAAATCAGTGTAGGCAATGCTGAATTTAATGTCGACGTTGTCAACATCGACTTTTAATTTGCAGTAAAAAAAAAAAAAAACAAGTCCTACTCCGCAGGAAAAAAAAATTGTAGCCTATACACAATCCAACATTATGTATGAAAAAAAAAATTCAACAGAACTTCAAGAAAATGTAGTCAACAATACACTAAATATATGCATTAATTTTTTTCAAAGAACTATCAATATATAACAAAAAAAAATACATTGACATTTTTTCACACATTCATCCATTTAATCTCATTGCTAATACAATCACAAAAGTTCATATCAATCTCATTGTTTTTATACATTTATCCATTTTTTAATCAATCACATTCACAAGCAAAAGATAGAGAATGTCAAAGAAAAAGTGAGAAGATATAGAGTACAAGAATGCATAATCAAAAAAATTGTGGAAAATATATCTTATTTCTTCCTCTTCTAGCTCCTCAGCCAAGAGGTCGTTCGCGATCACGGCGATGTATCTTGATGTGCAGGGATGCGATGAACAATCAAGAGGGGAGAAGTGAATTGATAATCACCCAATAAAAAATTCTTTTACACAGAATAGATTAGATTAAATTAATCAAACCTATTATGTGATATGCACAACGGAATAAAACAAGTATATAGATGAAACCAACTATCTTACCATGTATGGAACAGAGGTAGAAAAGATAGATCAAACCACACATGCACGTAACGTTTATAGTGGTTCAGCAAACACACACGTGTGCGCCTACGTCCACTGCCCCACATCCCTGTGAGAATTTCAACTAACTTGTTTCAAGGTACAAGCGTAAATCCCTGATAGCTCACAAATACATCATTAAGTACGTGACTAACAATATTAAAATTAATCAACTTGCACGAAATATTTTAACAATAGTTAAGTGGTGAGAGCCGAGTCGATTCCACAGAGAAATTGATTTTAGCTTTGAAAATCTTGAGTTTTAAATTATAAAAGCGAGTTGAGGATTTTAGAATTAAATCCTAAGACTAATTTGATTAAAAAATAAATCTAATCTAACTAGAGTGACATTAAAAAAAGAGAGAGAGAAGTAAAGAAAGGGAAAACAAGAAAGGTAAGAAAATAACTAATAAACTAAAAGTTAGACAAAAGAATGTAAAACATTAAAACATCTTCCGTAAACACACCCCACTAAAATAAATTTAAAGAGACAAGATTGAATGAGAGGAGGATACACTACAACAAAACTGGGCAACACTTACGGAAAGTCCGTTACGGTTTCAATTTTCGTAAGTATATTAGCTACTGTACTTACGGTTATTATAAAATTTAATAATATTTTAATATGACATCTTCAAAACCGTAACTACACCGTAAGAATAGAATTTGACTAAATTCAAAAACTTGAAGAACCGTAAGAACAGACTCAAAAATTTTACTGGCGGTCTTCACTCACACAAATCCCGTCTCTTCTCAACCTTTCTCTCTCTCAAAATAAAACCCTCCTCCCCTTTGTCCCCAACCAAAATCTTCCCTCCGTTCTCCCTCTCCTTTGCGAAGCCCCCTGCCTCCGCCCCCTCCTCCTTCCCCCCCCCCCTAGGGCCTCCGCCTCCTCCTCCTTCCGCCCGTCGCCCACCCACCCCCCCTTGCGAGGGCCTCCACCCCCTCCTCCTTCCCCCCCCCCCTAGGGCCTCCGCCTCCTCCTCCTTCCGCCCGTCGCCCACCCACCCCCCCTTGCGAGGGCCTCCACCCCCCGCGAAGCCCCCTCCTCCTTCCCCGCGGGAGCTGCTGCGATGGACTCGGAGGACGGCGTGCATGACACAAACGATCTGGAGTCGACATGCCCCCACCTCGCCGGTCATCTCTCTCACCCAGCCGCAGGAGGTGCTCCTCGGGTCCGCCTCTTCCGAGCTGGGTTTCTTCCAGCTCACCGACCACGGTGTCCCCTCCCACCTCGCCGCCGCGGCGCAGATCGAGTGCCAGCCTCTCTTCCAAGCCCACCCCCGCGACCTCTCCCTTCTGGGATTCGACGGGGACGACGTCGGCGAGGACATCCCTTCTTTCCTTGTCCAGCACCTTCAGCCGGCGGTCACAGAGGTCGGCCTTCGCGATGGCGGTGTCCCGGATGTCCTCCGTCCCCGCCACCCCCGTGCAATCTTGTATCAATATAGGATACACTTCTTTTTTTTCCCCTGAATATTTTGTTTGCTAGATATAGTGCTGACCAGAACAATCTTGGATCGGCCAACACAGATTGATTTGGAGGTGGTCCATGTCAAGCATGATCCTGGGATTCTTGGATGGGCATAAGCTTACCCCAAAGGCAATCAGATATAGCCCTTTGTTTTGAGTATGGGGGCAGGGCCCTACCTGGTCTGTGGTCTGTGCAAGCATAAGCATCCACTCTTGGTTGCCTAGATGGGCTGGAGGACAATACATGTGATTCAGCAGTGTGTGCATTGAAGGACACACAACAACCGAGTTCCAGCTCGGGGGAAGAGTTTGTTGGGGGGGGGGGGGGTGAGAAACAACATAGTTCTTACTTTTATATGCTGAAGGATGGTTTTGAACAGGCAATGGTAAAAATTTACTTGTAATTTGTCTTCCCCTCTGAGGAAAGAAAGTTCAAGTTCGGTCTACGACTCTAGGTGACTGCTTGGGTTGGAAGAAACAGTCATTGTATTAGGAAAGGAAAGGGTTCTGAGCATGTGATTTCCTCCATTGATGTACACTTGCCAACAGGCAGGTAATTATCAGTCAACACTGAGATCCATTTGTCTAAAATTGCAACTGATGCTACATTACTAATCTTTTTGTGATAATCATTCACCTGTAGATCTTATTGGTCGTTTGTATTTTAGGTTGCAATAATGAAAAGCCTACGCCATCCAAATATTGTGCTTTTCGTGGGTGCTGTGATTGAGCCTCCAAACCTCTCTATTATAACAGAATAATTGTCAGGGTGCACTTTGTTGTCCACTCTTTTGCATAGTCAAGATAGATTGTTTCATAGAGGCAACTGATTATTTCCTTCAAATTTCATTTCAGAAAGTACACTTTCTTTTATATATATTTTGCAGGGGTAGCTTATGTAGGCTCTTGCACAAGCCTGGTGCTAGGGACATACTGGATGAGAGACGTCGATTAAACATGGCTTATGATGTGGTATGCTTTCTGAACACATCAGTTTATTTTCATTTTTAGATGTGATCTTCTAAAAAATTTATCTTTGGGTGGTCGAAGAAATAGTTTCTGAAAATTTTCATCTTCCATGATATTTAATGCCATTGCAACTGCTCCTTTCAGGCTAAAGGAATGAATTATCTTCACAGACGCAATCCTCCGATTGTTCATAGAGACCTGAAATCTCCAAATCTTTTGGTCGACAAGAAATACACTGTAAAAGTAAGAATGACAAATTTGGACTTTGCATTAGGATTTTAAGCTTCTTTGTTTTGTTAATCTATGGTCGACGCTTTTGCCTTGGTTGTGCAGCTACGCCTCCTTGGAATGTGAAGTATGTCAATAGAATGTAATTGACTTTCACTTCTTAGATTATCATTAATATGATATGGGTTAAAAAGGGGGTTGCATCATTTAAGCTCTTTGTTCCTTCAAACTCAGTTAGGCTAGAAGAGCTCTGAAATACTGCTCCTTGAAATGGCCAGAACCAGCTCTTAATGCATTGAATTATCTAATAGGGGCAGCCTAATGCTCAACAACAATAGAGCTTCAGAATCTAATTGATGTTGTCGACATAAAAAGAGAGCTTCCATTGCCAATTTAGAACCTAACTGCTGGTAAAGCTATATAATGGTTTAAATTACTATGATTTTGGTTATGCAGCTTAAACTTCTTTCATTTGTTATGCTTTGGCTCAGTGGATCTCTTGTCATTTGCTGCCTCATTGATTATCACCTTCCAGCTACTTGTTGTATGGAGTTGCTGTAATGAAGATTGAGGTTGTTCAACTGATTTAATAGCTGGTGTCTTTTTTGGATTTGAGAATTTAGATAGTTGTTAGACATTTAGTGGGTCTACTAGCAGCCAAACATTGTTCTAGTACTGTTTTATTTGCACGGTCTTAAGGTGGCTATTCTTAATTATGATGCTGGCAATTCAACTCCATTTTACTTAAGAGGGAAAGTTTTAAGTAACAGGAACTAGATTCCACTGAGATGGGTAGATTTTGCCTTTGCTTACTTAAATATATTTTCATAACGGTAATTTGTTCCACACTCAATGTTGTACTTATCTTTTAGGCATGTGATTTTGGTGTCTTGGTTTGAAACATGTTTTCATAGCAATGGTTATTCCAAGATCCTTATCTGAGATCGTCATACTTTTGACCTTTAGGTTTGTGATTTTGGCCTCTCACGTTTGAAGGCAAACACGTTCCTTTCTTCCAAGTCTGCAGCTGGCACTGTAAGTGGTTGCAGCTCCATTATTCTTTACATGCTCAGGTTCTCAATGTTTTATTGATTGTCAATTTTATCATGACTGGTTCACCTATTCTCATTAGCCTGAATGGATGGCACCAGAAGTTCTCCGTGATGAACCATCAAATGAGAAATATGATGTTTACAGTTTTGGAGTTATACTATGGGAACTTATGACACTGCAACAACCCTGGAGTAATCTAAATCCAGCGCAGGTTAGTGTCTGCCAGACCTGATGGAAGTCCACACTCCACATTCATGCACTAGAATTGCAGGTTTATAGAATGTGTATGTTGATTCTGTACTGTAATTTTTTTTTTCCGGAAACCTGCATTTTTAGATGGAAAATATGAATCAAGCTTTCATGTTGAACTTGGGATGTGTCGATTATCAACTGTGGGAATGTGCATGTTGTTGGACGTGCCAAATCTAAAAAATGGGGCAAATAAATGGGTGCTTTAGCTTTGTTTATGGCGTGGATAGAGGTAGCTCTCTGTTTCTGTCGAATATTCATGGGTTGGTTGGTTGGTCAGCAGCAGGCAAATTGTGACATCGAGTTAATCTAAAGCTTGACCCAAGCATGTCTTGCTTAAGGCTTTGTATTCATTCTTATCAGACATGATCTACTTTACAAGTTGGGGTGGTTTGGCCTGATCTCTATAATCTTTGAAGCATGGTACGTTGTATGGATAGCATAAGCACCAATTCTATCTAATCCCCACCTGATAATTTTTTGTTATTTGGCTTTCAACCATTAGTAGTTTCCATGGAGTGGTTTTGGTTTCACCATGTCGACTGATAGTTGAATCTTAATCATACTTATCTTGGGAAGGTCTTGTTTATCCGTTAAGTCTGGTCCTCTACTTTGTTATTTTGGCAATTGAATATTGCATGCCCCTGTACCTTTCAAGTTGTTGCTGCTGTTGGCTTCAAGAACAGAAGGCTTGAGGTCCCTGGCGACATGAATCCTCATGTTTCTCGTATAATTGAATCCTGTTGGGCCAAGTATGTTGAGATGTATTACTTGTTCACCTTTCATTCGTCGAATTCATCAATTCTTCTAACTTTTGTATGTCCATGAAACTCAGTGACCCATGGAAGCGCCCTTCATTTACAATGATTATGGATTATTTGAAGCCACTGATAAAGCCTCCAGCTCTACAACCTCAATCAGGCGCTGAATTTTCACGGATACCTGAATGACATCTTGGTTTAATACTTGAGAAATTCTCTCCGGTTTTGAATTCTTTATTTTTCTTGATCTGGAGGCCTTTGCTTCATGAAGCAGCGGAGGTATGCTTACCTGATCAGAACCTTTTATGATTTTATTGTCTACCTCGATTACTTGGTAATGCACCCTCTTCTCCTAGTCAAATGAAAGCAGTTTCGGTTCACTAGCTTCTAGGCACTACTAATGACTTCAGGTGAACACATTTAGCTTCTCACACTTACACAACTATTATGAAGTGTGGAGAGTACTTATTAGTGTGTTCCATCATCTCTTTTCTTTTGAGTCTATGAATCTGAATACTTCAAATATTGCTTAGCCATCTTTCAAAATATATCTTTTCTTTGTATTTTGTTAGTTGAAACTGTTATTCCTTGTCGAAACCCGAAATGTTCCGACTGGAATCCTACATCAACTCTTGATCATGATTGTGGTTATGATCACTGTTGTGAATGTTTAATCAAGAATTTCCGTCAATTCTTACTGTTGTTCTGCTGTGTTCATGCTGCAGGCAGGACTGAACCGTGTCGACTGATAGTTGAATGTTTGAACTGAAGTCGCTACTAATTATTTTTGTTTATAACTGAGACTTTGTAAGTTCATGACACCTGAAATTTTATTTTGTAGAATTATTTTGAAAAATAAATGAACTTGTTTATATGTAATACTAATTGAATGATTTTTATTTTACAGGTTGAGTTAGATGACACTTGAAGTTTTTATTGTGCAAACAGAACAACTCTCCTCCCTTCAGTAGAGTACTAACATTGTCCACTCTCACTTTATGAAACAATTATGGTCATTCAATTTATGTTATGACCAAAACAATTATGATTGTCTTTTATCCCCAGGACAAACAATGATGTGTATGTGATGTTTAAATTTTATGTTGTACATTGTGATGTGATATAATCAGTGCTATATGCACTTGTTTTGGCGGTGTAATTATGTGAATGTTTTTTTTCAAACAGTGTAAGTTGTGTAATGTAAATATGCAAGTTGTGGGCTATGTGTGTGGATTGTGTATGTAAATATGCAGGTGTGTGCTATGTGTGTGGATTGTGTATGTAAATATGCAGGTTGTGTGCTGTGTGTGGATGCATGTTAATATGTAGGCTATATTTTTAGTCAAATTATGGATTATATATATATTTGCTCTGGGAGTTTTCTTACGGTTCAGAGGTGCGTAACTACAGATAATAGCTACGGTTCTAACGTAGTGATTAATTTTCGTATGTCATCTTCTATTGGGATATTTCTTATGGTCTTTCATATGTATACTTATGCTTTATAAAAGTAGGCCAAGTCTATATTATTACGGTTTATAAACGAATGTATTTATTACGTATTCTTAACCGTAAGTAAGGCTATAGCCACGCTTGCTGTACTTACGAAAACGAATCGTAGGAAGTTTCGTAAGTATACGTCTGTTCTTACGGTTTTGACACTTACACTTACGCTTTTTCGACGTAAGTGTTGCCCAGTTTTGTTGTAGTGATAGAATAGAAAGGGTGAGAGGAGAATAACAAATACCACTCATATTTGTTTAAATAACCGAAATGTTAAACGCATGCATATGAACAAAGAAATTTATCTTGAGATTAAAGAGAGATAATGAGAGAGAGAGAGAGAGAGGAGAGAAAGAGAAAGAGAGGAGGGGGGCAGGTAGTACTATACCAAGCGTGATTACTGTAGTTACTACAGTAACTCAATTTTGGTACCTCTCATGCACGTTGCATGCAAAAGCATGCGACGTGGAAGAAGGTGCCTTGGCCTGATAGGGGCTGGCGGGCGCTGGTGCACGGGCAGGGCAGGCGCGGCAGCCTACGGGGGAGGGCACTGGTGCAGGCACAGCGTGGGCAGCATGGGCGAAGGCGGCAGTAGGCGCGGGATCTGGGCAGGCTGAAGCTAGGGTCGCTGACGTGCGGGTGCTGTTTGCGTGAGAGGGGGCTTCTGTGCGTGTTGGGAAAGAGTGACCTAGAGAGAGAGAGAGAGAGAGAGAGAGAGAGAGAGAGAGAGAGAGAGAGAGAGAGAGAGATAGAGAGAGAGAGAGAGGAGAGAGAGAGAGAGAAGGAGAGCAGGGAAGAGACCGAGAAGAGAGGCAGAAGAGAAAAATGGAGGGGTTTTGTGAGCAGCAACAAAAGAGAGAAACAACGGAAGAGAGAGAAAGAAGAAAGAGAGGGAGAAAGAAGAAGAGGAAGAAGGGAAGAAGAAGAGAATGGGGAAGAAGAGAACAAAGAGAGGGTTGAGAGAGAGGAGGTAAAAAGATGGGTCTCCAAAAGGGAGGAGAGAGAGTTTATAAATTAGATAGAGATAAGAGAGGAAAGAGGAGAGAGTTAAGGAGAGAAATTTTTGGGAAATAGAGAGAGATTTTAAAATGAGAGAGAGTTTTGAAAATTAAAAAGAAAGAGAGAGGGAATGAAATAGTTGGAGATTTTTGGAGTCTCCCATTATTGATTTTTGGTTCGATAACCTATTTAAAATCTTGAAACTTGGCTTATTAACCTGCAATCAAAACACATACAAGGATTTAATTAAATTATCATTTTTACAATAAAATGGCAATGAGTTAGTGTAAAACTAAGGACCATTAGATAATAAAATAATGTAAACTTACTCATTGCTAGTCCCTTAGTAATGCACACAAATAAATAATTGAAACTAACAAGAGTTCAAGACATCAAATTTCATGGCAAGAAAGAATGGAATTGTTGATCATCATTGTTTCAAGTTCAAATGAGAAGTGTCAAAAGTAAGTATGTCAGTTCATGTCTTTAGATAGTTCCCCAAAATACACTCAAAATTTCATGTCCTTTTGTCACAGTTTGAGCATCACAAGAGGATGTATAGGCTTTTTACCTATCACTCAAGGATGATATTAATTCTACACTCCTTAAATATGATTCTCGATTACGGGTAGCTTTCACTCTGCCTATAATTTTTTTTTTCAAGTACATGGTGATGCACTTCCCTTCACTATTTTACGTGAGTCTCAACTCTTGACTTAGGAGCAGCAGGTCCAGTTACTAAGATCAGGGGCATTTTCCATATTTTTCTCTATTTCTCTCTTATATATATATATATACATTTTTGTGGCATGTAGCTTTTCCCCATGATTTGTAGTGTTACAACCTCTTGGATTAGAGTTTAATGGTTCTGGTGTGGTGCTCATGGCCAATGTGGGGTCATTGAGCCTTGGTTGAGGTTACCGTGCATTGTGTGGGTGTTGTGGGCTAGAGGTTTGAGTCCAAACAGCCCACAGGTTTTCTGGTGAAGAAGGCGATGGGGTAGGTCGTCGCATTTTGAACGCGATGACATCCTACGTCATGTTCTTCATGTTTACTATTGGATCGACTGTTAGTGTTGTTTTTGAACGTGTCGGGTTGGTGCGTCGCGATTAGTGATGCGACGGATGCCTATGTCATGTTTTTGGAACCGCCTTTGTGACGCGTGGCACTTTGGGTTTCAATTGGCGATAGTGTTGTACATCGCATTTAAAGTCTAAATGTGTCGTCTGCCTACGTCACGATTTAGATTCCACATTACATTATGTGTTTCAGGCCAGACAGAGTAGAGGTGGCTCTGTCCAGCCAAGGAGAGGAGGTTTGTGGCGTTTTTCGGCAGTTTCGGCTTCCAGGTGGCTAGTCCGGCACAGGGTCCACGCGAGGAGGGCGTCCGGAGCATGGATATGCCAGTTGTGTGGCGTTCTTCATGAGATTTGGGTTCTTCGAGTTGGTAGGGAGACTTCCTTTATGTTTTCATTTGATTTAAATGCTTTGGAGCTTAGCACATCATGCTATGATAGTGTATGGTAGTATGTCTAGTGTTTTAATAAATTAAATGTTAGTTTAAATGGTGTGTGAAGTAGATTTCTAGAGGAAGGTGGGGGTTTGGCCGTCTGCCTGATAAGGTGATGGGTCGAACCATCGCATTTTGTTGAGAACGCGATGGGCTTGTCCGTCGTGTTTCTCTTCCGAATGATGTGTTGATATCGAATGGTATGAACGCATCGCTTGACACCATCGTGTTCATGCATGCGATTGGCTTGAAGGCGTTGGTTGTCCCGTCGCATTTATGAATTCCTATACCAATTGGTGTAAACGTGAAAACGTGGTCTATCGCGATTTATAATCCGATTGTTAGTGTTGTACCGATTGGTGTGAAGGCGACGTATCGGGTCGTCGCATTCATGTCACGACGTTGGGCCTTGTCGTGTTCTTCTTGTAGACGCGACCGGTGGGGTCTTCGCAATTTGGAAGGCGACGTTGTGTTCGTTGCGTTTTACCTTCCGAGATGTGCATGGTGGTGGTTGGGCGGTGATGGTCCTGTATGGGCCTAGCCTTGGGTTTATGGTAATGTTTAGTGTTATTTAAGTTGATTAACGTTAGTAAAACATGTTATAGGATTAATGGGTTGGCTTGTGGCTTATTGAGGGGTGTTGTTAATTATGTTAGTTATGTTAATTATGTTATTAAGGTTAAGTGGTTTATGTGTATGGCTTATGTGTGTGGCTGCTATGGAGGTCATGTGTTGACCAATGATAAGCAAATTTGTAATATGATGTATTGTAGTTTAAGAGTATAGCTTAATGAGTAAGTTAAATATTCGACTGGTTGTGTGTTTGCCTAGTTTGGTAGTCTGACGCCTATTCCGGAATGCCTCTTCAGTCGCGTACCCCAGGTTCTGTGTGAGCCAGGCACGTTGTGGTTTGTTATGCTCGAGATTTGTCCCGGTACTATGTGTACCGTAGAGGTCTGTGTCGTCTTCCCGGACATCCTCACTCCTGTGTTTGAGTTGTACATCCGGCTGAGAGAAAGATGACAGTAGGATAACAACTCATGTGTTGTGGTTGTGTTCAGTCACTTGTAGCGTGCTCGTGGTTGGGGGTACGGACACCAGTAGACGTACTGGGCCCTAGCTAGTCCTTTATTTCCAGTGCCTTACTTTAGGGAGCTCAGGCCAGAGTCTCTAAAGGTGCCAGCCATGGACCTACAGTTGTGTGGTCAGCAGATGTGGTTATGGTTGGTCTCCACTACTGTTCTTTGGCTTTACTGTGTGATTGTGGAGCGACAGTTGGACCTTTCATCCTTGACTGCGAGATTGAGAGGTAGTTCTTGCGTTGTGTGTCTGGGTTGAATATTGGCATCATGAACCAGTATTCCTTACCCATGTGGCGGTGGCGTTCCTTCCGACTCGAGCATTCCTATTGTTGTAGTTGTGAGTGGTGACTCTCCGATTGTGGTTTAATGGTGGTACCTTGTGGTTTCAGGTACCTATACCCTTCATGAGTAGTTAGTTGTTGTGGCATGCAGTGTGCTAGCCTTTTCAAGTGTTGAGGTGGATCGGTTTCCCATGGAGGTTGTGTCATGTGACCTTTCACTTGTTGTGTTTTACCCTCTTTGTGGGTAATTCTCCAAAGTGTTTGTTGTTGTAAGTTGTGTGGTGGACTGGCTTTTGGCTACCAGTCTTGTTGCTTCTCGTTGATGGTTGGCCTGTGTGGCTAGCGGCTTACTTGTCGATTACTGTGGTGGACTGGTGTTTCTACACTAGTCCTGTTGGTTCCTTTATTTTCCATGAGATGTGTTAGTTAGAATGTTCATGGTTTGATGCAGTTTATTTACGTTTACTGTTGTCACGTTTGTACTTCAGTAGTGCTCCTATTAGTGTTGTCAATGAATTATGAAACTCTTGGGGGTTGAGCTCTCAGTTCTTGCTTTGTGGTACTGGCTTTGTTGTTATTTTTGGGAGGTTCCTGCTAAGCATGTGACTTGTTGAGGCTCACTCCCTTACAATTCTTTTCAGGTGTTAGCCGTGAGTGTGGCTTGCAGCGGCATTATGGCAGACTTGTGCCACCAGCAGTTGAGTTGTAGTTGCAGTTGTGTGAGCTTTTCTCCCTCGGGATATATCTCAGGTAGTTGTACCTTTCTCTTAGACATGTAATAATGTATTGGGACAATATAATTTATTGTAAATGAGCATAAATGCATGTACTTTTTTGTATATTATACTCTTGTGGTTGTCTTTTACATTCTTACTGGACACTTGTGTGAGATATCTCTTGTGAGACTTTGGTCTGTTCGTGGGAGGTGATCTGGATATGGAGCCTTATTAGGTATAAGTATCCAGGGTCGCTTCAGTTGGTATCAGAGTATGGTCCTGTGAGAATATGAAAAGACATTAAGGTTGTTGGCCCATGGATGACAGCACGGATGGCCTAGAGGGGGGGTGAATAAGTTATTTGAAAATACAAATAATAATTACCATTTGAAAACTTTGGTTAGTGAATGTAGTTGTGTGCAGTAGATAGAGTAGCAGTGCGAAAACAATTCAAACAAACAATCACACAAATGAACACATAAAATTTTATCATGGTTCGACCCTTCCAAATGGAAGTCCTACGTCTAGTCCTCAAACAAATTGTAATAACATGATCGTTCGGATCCAGTTTAACAGGTTGTGTAGTGTGGCACTCATGACCAAGAGGTGGTCATTGAGCCTTAGTCGAGGCTTCCGTGCGTTGTGTGGGTGTTGTGGGCCAGACATTCTGGCCCAAATGGCCCGTTGGTTCACTATCTATGAATGCGACAGGGCCTAGCGTCACGTTCTGAATGCGACGGTCCTGGGTGTCGCATTCTGGTTGCCGCCGCGGAGCGGTCTTCGTCTGCATGTCCACTGCTTGTCGCGCGCTGGGCGGCCTGCTGACGTCGACCATGGGAAGGTGACGGCCTTCTCCGTCGTGTTCAGGTTGCAATGGTAGGGTACGTCGTGTTCCCAACTGTGATTCATTTTAAGATAGGCCGGCCAAACAGAGCTCCAGCAAGCTCTGCTCGGCAAGGGAGGAGTTTTTGTGGAGGTTTTCAGGCGATCCGGGGTGCTGGAGGTGTTTTCAGCGTGGTCTCTCCACGAGGACGTCGTGCAGAGCGGGGGAAACACCGGGTGGTTGCCGTTCTTTGCGTTCTTCGCAAAGGTAGGGAGATTCCGCCCCGTTTTATGTTGTGAATTGTATGTGAAGCATGAATAGTTTGTTACTCGCTTTATAAATGATAGATACCATGCTAGGACACTGAGTAAAGCATGAAAAATGGGTTTTTACATTGTTTTATATGGTTTGTATGTGAGATTCGGAGATGGGATCTTGGATTTCGGGTTCCTGCCTGTGAAGGCGACGGACCCTTCTGTCGCGTTCTGAACGCGACAGGCCGACCTGTCGCATTCTTCTTTTGAATGCGACCTATCGTGGTGTCGCTTTCAGAAGGCGATAGTAGCCCCCGTCGCGTTAACAAGTTTCGTGGGTTTTATGTATGTGCATGATAACGTATTTATCGGATTATCATTGTGTAATGTGCAAGGCATTGGTAAGCGGTGCATTGGCACCTATAGCGCTCGAGGAGCGTGTTGTTCACGAGGTTGACGTGTTGTTCATGTGGTTTGAGCGGTGTGTATGTGGTTAGTTCGTGGTGATTGGGCAGTGAGGTTCTAGTGTGAACCTAGCCTCGGTCCTATGATATCTTTTATAGGTTATTTAAGTTGGTTTAATTGATAGAGCATGTGTAGGGTTAAGAGTTAGTGTATGGTTATTAAGTGGTTATTGTGTATTGTGCTTAATGTGGCAATGGAGGTCATGAGATGACCAATGACAAGCCAGATTATTATTGGTTAATGTAGTTCTTGTATATGTCTGTGTAGGCTAGCTAGTAGGTCACATAGTGACCGGGGATAAGCTATTCCTAACACTTGCACCATAGTTTGTAATAAAGATTATAAATGTATGTATCGTGATTTGTGCATTACCGAGTTTGGTGGTCCAGCACCTATTCCGGAATACCTCTTCAGTTGGGTATCCCGGGTTCTGTGTGAGCCAGGCACGTGTGTTTGTTGTGCTCGGGGTTTGTCCCATATTGTGTGTACCGTCGAGGCCAGTGTCGTCTTCCTGGACACCCCCACTCCTATGTTTGAGTTGTACGTCTGGCTGAGGGAAAGACAGCAGAGGGGCAGCGACTTGTAAGAGTTTGTGTTTAGTCGCTTGTAGCGTGCTCGTGGTTGGGGGTACGGACACCAATAGACATACTGGTCCCCAGCTAGTCCTGTGGTTCCAGTGCCTCACTTAGGGAGCTCGGGCCGGAGTCCCTAAAGGTGCCAGGCGTGGACCTGCAGCTGTGTAGTCTGCATGTGTGGTGTTTGTTGGTCTCCACTTCTTTGGCTTGTGGTTGTGGAGCTGCAGTTGGACCTTTCGTCCATGACTGCGAGACTGAGAGGTGGTTCTTGTGTTGTGTTGTCTGGGTTGGATACTGGCGTCATGAACCAGTAGTCCGTTCTCGTGTGGTGGCATCGTTCTTTCCATCTCTTGCTTTGCCACTGGTTGTGGTTTGTGTGAGTGAGTTGTTGATTGAGGTTTGACCCGTTGTGGTGTGCCCTGGTGTTGGCACCATTGTAATTGTGATTCCATGATGGTACCTCATGGTAGTAGGTGTATGTACCCTTCGTGGGTAGCTTTGTGTTGTGGTACATTGTGTACCAGTCCCTTCAGGTGTTGAGGTGGACTTGTGTTCCGTGAAGGTCAAATGGTGTGACCTTTCGCACATTGTGTTGTATCCTTCCTTGGGTAAGCTTCCGATTGTGGTTTAAGTGTGTGGTCGATTGGCTTGCTGATGCTAGTCCTGTTACCCTCCGTGGGTAGGTTGCCTGTGAAGCTTGTAGCTTAGGTGACTAGTTATTGTAATGGTTTACCTGTGAGGCTTGTGGCCTAGGCATTTCCGTTGTTGGGCGGACTAGTGGTGCTATGCTAGTCCTGTTGTTCCTTTTTTCTTCTGAGGACTATATGTTTGCTGATATATTTATGTTTTAATTGTTGTTTATTATGATTATTGTGAACATAATATGGTTTGGCTATCGGTGTTGCCAGTGAGACCCTCTGGGGTTGAGGTCTCTTAGTTTCGTGTGTTGTTTTTAGGAGATCCCTATTGAGCCGGTGACTTGTAAGGCTCACTTCTCTACAGTTCCTTTCAGGGCTTGCCGTGTGTTGGGCTTGCAGTGGTGTTGCGACAAACTTGTACCACCATCAGTAGAGTTAGTCGTGTTGTGTGAGCTTGTGCTCCCTCGAGGTATGCCCCAGGTAGTTGTACTTTTTTATTAGACATGTAATATTGTATTGGGACAATTATAAATTGTTATATACAGGTATGAGCACATGTACTGTCTTGTGTCTTATATTGTTGTTGTTGTCTTTTATATTCTTACTGGACACGTGTATGAGCTATCCCTTGTGAGACTTCGGTCCGATCGCAGGAGGCAGAGTTGGATATAGATCCTTATTAGGCATAAATATCAAGGACCGTTACAGTTGGTATCAGAGCATGGTCCAGTTAGAATATGAAAAGACATTAAAGTTAAAATGTCCCAAGACATGGTTTAATGTCCACTCCTGGTAGTAAGTCTGCAGTTTTGTGTGATTTTTAGTACGATTTTTGCCTGAGTTTTTGATATGTGAATTGTATGTATGACTGGTTAGCGTGGCAGTTGTTAGTCATGGCAGAGAAATGGTGTGGTTAGGGGTATAAGTTGAGTGGTTATACCAGTGTGCCAGTCTACAGTTAAAATATAGTTGTTTAAAGGTTTTCAGTTATAGTAATTAATGAATTAGTGCATTCAGTTGTGTTATTCAGAGAAGGTAAAGTGTGTTCTGGAAAGGATATGATCTGAATGTATTTTTCGTAAGATACTTGATATAGAGTTGGTAGAGACATGTATAGGGTAATGATGTGATAAAGAAGTAGTGAAATAGTATTAGTAATGAGGAATAAATCAGTGCGTGATGAGGATTGTTAAATGTGTGAATTAAACTTGAGAACATTAGCAGAAGTAATTGTAGTATTTGAGATTTGTGTTAATCAGTGTTAAGGAACAGTGGATAATAATGTGATTAGTGTTATGGAAGGTTGGAATAATTGAGTAAATCAGTTCAGTTTGAGATGAGGTACTGGTAAACAGAGGAGCAGAGATGTGTGGTAGTCAGATTGAGTGTACTTTGTGATTAATGATAGTTGCAGTAAAGAGTTTGAGAATAGTGTTGTCGTGAACAATGATGATAATGGGAAATTTGATATAGAGATCTATGTAAGCATGTGCTGAGGTGATCAGTTGGGTAAAGAAAGAGTAAAGGAAGAATAGTATGTAATTGGACTTTTCTGAGAATTTTACAAGAAAGATATTTATTTGATAAATGGCAATTTGTGAAGATTTCACCGAATGATTTGTAAATGATTATAGTGTTGAAGATAAGATTAGTAATGTTTAGCAGTTGTGTACAGTTTGTGAGAACAGAGAGGTAAAGTTTGTGTCAGAAAAAGATTGAGGTTAAAGTAAGATAATTGGAATAAGTTAGAGTTATATATGCAAGTTAGAATAGAAAGAGATGAATCAATTGAGAAACAGTTAAAGAATATCGAGTTGAGAGGAACAGAAAGGCAGATGCTGAGATTGTAAAGCAGTAGTGTGGAACAGAGGAATCAGGCAGAGCAGATCATTGTGTCTAAGAAAAGGGTATTTAGATTCCGATTTCAGCAGTGTTACAGTAAAAGGTAATTGTCTGTTAAGAAAAGCTATAGTGCAAATGGTACGGTGAGATTAGTCAGATAGTGGAATAATTAGAGAAAAATCTTTATAGAAATAGTATTATATTCGATATGATTGTCAGTATAGCTTAAGCCCAGTGTTATTGATTAAAGGAAGAAAGAATGTGGCAGATTATAGAATGATAATAGTCAGATAATCCAAGCAATGTGCAGTAAAAGTTTATGTGGCGACGTGCAGAAAGTGATTCAAATGGACAAATGAGTTTTATTATAAAGGTATTTCTAGAGTTTGATGTGAAAGCTACAACAGGTCAGTTAAAGAAGAGCAGATTAAAGTGAACAGAAAGAGCAAGGAATGTATAGAAATTAGAATTGTTATAAAGAATTTAGCGGCATAGATGTTGACGCCAACTTGTGAATTTTGCAGGTTATAGGGTCACTCGAGAGCAGGTTTTCCACCCTGTTCTCTCTTCCCCTTGCCCCAGCTTCACGCCCCTGCATCCCTAAAGCTTCCAACAGGTACAGGAGAGTGGTTGGAGGATCGTGGGACGTGTGGCATTGCCGAATCGCGCGAGGAAACACCGTGGCGTGGTGCAATTACCGTGGGAGCTCGCGAAGGGTTCGGTGTGAACCGGGAGATTTCGGGAGGTTTAAGCGTGTTCTGAGGTAGGGAATGACCCTTGTAATTTCTATAGGTCGTGATAATATAATTAGAAAACATGAATCTGCATGAGAATGGCAATTTCGGGTCATGGTATCCATGCGGGGGATAATGGGTGGTTTGATGAATTCAGGTGGTAAAGCATGTTGTTATAGTTTAATTATAGTGCATGGATGTTAGAAGAACCAATTCTGTATGTTTTTCCATTGTTTTAACGGTTGTAAAACCTGTAGGATCAGTTTAGGGTTTCTGCAGGGATAGAGGCCGAAGAACTTGGCGTCAACATCGTTTGTCGCCAAGCTCATCAGCCGGGATACAGACGGCCATATCCCTTGCCGTCTACTTCCTGTAAGCGGCAGTCGATGTTGCCGCCAACCTGTGTATAAGCAGGAATAACCATTTATGGTATTTGTCGATAATGTATGGTGCGTTGGCACCTGGGGTGCACTGAGTGCACATAGTTTCCGTGTTTAGCATATGAGATATGCAGTTAGTTACTCACATTCGAGGTTGCGTGTTGTTCACGCGAGTCCAGTTGGGTTCACGTGTGGTGGACCGTTGCTACTTGAGGTTTACGTGAGGTTTCACGTGGTTTGTGTGTGACGTGCACGTGGTTTTGTGTACGTGGCGAGTAGTACGACGCCTACCGTGGTTACCTCTCCAGTTGGGTGCCCCAGGTTCTTTGTGAGCCAGGCTGTTAGCTCGGGCCTTTGTCCCGGTACTTGTGTTGTACCGTCGAGGTCTGTGTCGTCTGACCTGGACACCCTCACTCTTGTGTTTGAGTTGCACGTCCGGCTGAGGGAAAGACGACAGTGGGACAGTGACACTTGTGTTTGTCTTTAGTCACTTGTAGCGCGCTCGTAGTTGGGGGTACGGACACCAGTAGACGTACTGGACCCCAGCTAGTCCTTTTCCAGTACCTCACTCTAGAGAGTTCGGGCCAGGATCTCTAGAGGTGCCAAGCATGGGCCTGTGACCGTGTGGTCCGCAGGTGGTGGTGTTTGGTTGGTCTCCACAGTTGCTTGACTTTTCACGTGGAGCGGCAGCTGGACCTTTCGTCCGTGGTTGCGAGACTGAGAGGTGGACCTGTGTTAGCTTGTCCGAGTTAGTTTCTGGTGTCGCGAACCAATTCACGTGGCTCGTGTTTGGCTGTCTCTACTTTAGCTTGTACACCTGTACTGGTTTGCCGTTTAATTATTACAGTTGTTTTCGTAGTCGGCAGACGGTGAGTACTTTTACAGCTTTTATATCCTGCTTAGCTGTTCTATAAATTGTTGGTACTGTTTATTGCTTTGTACCTGTGGTTTTTGTTTGCTCAGTTTTGGGGGAGTTCCCTACTGAGCCAGTGACTAGCGAGGCTCACCCCTACCCCCACAGGTGAGAGCGAGGAGGACGTTTCACGACCGTTGTCCAGTTCAGAGCCGCGCCGTAGCGGTGCAGGGTCGGTACCTCTAGCTGTGTAGTAGCAGCTCCAGCAGTGTAGTGTAGTTAGTTGTTTATTTTCTTCAGTTGTACCTCGGGGTATGCTCCAGGCTCTTGTACTTTCTTTCAGTTCTGTGGAAATATGGCTATGTAACTTGTGATATATATATAAAATGTGGTGTGTTCCTTTGTGTTTACACGGACTGTGGTTTGGTATCCCTTGCGAGGCTTTGGCCCGTTCGCGGGAGGCGGACTCGAACCAAGTACGTTATCGGTTTAATGGGCTTGGCCGAGGCGTTCCGCCACACGACCTATCGGGGTGTCGCTTTTAAAAGGCGACAGTAGCCCCCATCGTGTTAACAAGTTTCGTGAGTTTTATGTATGCGCATGATAACGTATTTATCAGATTATCGTTGTGTAATGTGCAAGGCATTGATAAGCTGTGTATTGGCACCTGTAGCACTCGAGGAGCGTGTTGTTCACGAGGTTGACATGTTGTTCATGTGGTTTGAGAGGTGTGTATGTGGTTAGTTCGTGGTGGTTGGGTAGTGAGGTTCCAGTGTGAACCTAGCCTCGGTCCTATGATATCTTTTATAGGTTATTTAAGTTGGTTTAATTGATAGAGCATGTGTAGGGTTAAGAGTTAGTGTATGGTTATTAAGTGGTTATTATATATTGTGTTTAATGTGGTAATGGAGGTCATGAGATGACCAATGACAAGCCAGATTATTATTGGTTAATGTAGTTCTTGTATATGTCTGTGTAGGCTAGCTAGTAGGTCACATAGTGACTGGGGATAAGCTATTCCTAACACTTGCACCATAGTTTATAATAAAGATTATAAATGTATGTATCGTGGTTTGTGCATTGCCGAGTTTGGTGGTTCGACGCCTATTCCGGAATACCTCTTCAGTTGGGTACCCCAGGTTCTGTGTGAGCCAGGCATGTAAGGCCCTCAAATTTTGCTCCTTATTTAGACTGTGTCATGTAGTGATGAGTTTCTTTGTGTATATAGTTATGTGCATGTGTATATAGAGGTATATGTATATATATGTATATATGTGTTTAATTCTGTATAATTTATATTAAATAATATTGTACATATGTATATAATTGTCAATCATGTATATGTTGCTTTATTTACATTGTATATATGGTGTTTAATTATACATTATATAATATATGTATATGTATATAGAGTGTATGTATGATTTAGTCATTTCTGTGTTCTGGCCGAAGTGCATGTTAACGTCAACATGCATGGACATTAAAGGAGAGTCGACGTCCAGATCGATGGACGCCAACTCCCAATAGACGGCCAGGAATGTGGACGTCTATTTCCCCAGATTTGTGTGGTTTCAGATCCAGAAACGGCCGCGATTCTTTCGGCTCATGTTTTGGAAACCGTCTTCCAACGGTAGGATACCCTATCCATTGCGTACCCCGACCCTTGGGTTCTATAAAAACTCTCTCTTTCGGTCGGATTAGGTTCCTTTGGCTCTTTGAGAAACCCTAGAAACTCTGTGCGAAACCTGTTCTTTGGAGGCTTGGATCTGGCGATTGTGGACATCTTCCGACGATCCACTTTGACTGGAAGGAGCTCTGAACATAAAGGAAGGCTTCCTCGACCACGGTGTGCAGTCTACATCAACACAGAACCGGCTCGCAGTAGATTTGGGCGCCTTCTTGGCTTGGCCAAGGAGGGCATCTTGATTAATTAAACCATATGTAGATTTTTCTAAGGCAAGTAACCAGTGCATATCATCTCTATCCATGTCTAGTAGGTCTCAGGTATTGTTACAAAAATTTTCTCGTGTCCTGGAACCCCCATTCACCAAATCTTATGCATTCAGTCTGCACTTCTATAGACATGAACTTAATGACAACATTTGCTGCCGTTAGGATCCCTGGTCAGCGGCAACTTCTGGTGCCGTTAACCCATGTTGGCGGCAACATCTATGCCGCTAAATTCTTCAAGTTTTCAGAACTGTGACTTTGATCTGTATCGTATGATTTCGGACTTATGGTTGTATGTATATGTTGTGAAAATTTCGTGTGATCAGATGCCATCACTAGGTCATATCATGCAGGGCTGATGAATTTTTGTAATTAGCCTTATTATTAGAATATCTGCAATGAGATAATGATCATGAATGGTCTTGATAATTCCTAATTAATTAGATTCATGATGTATTAGGGTTTCATAAATTCCTACGACTATATAATGACTGTGTTCAGGTATTAGCACTATTGTGTATAACTGTGTTATTGTGAAACCTGTTTAAAGGAATTTAGTGATAATTATGCCCGAATCATGTTTTAATTGCTAAATTATTTTATCGATCTGAAAAATATGGAAAATTGAGCATGTGATATGCTTATTGTTTGGAACCTGCTATAAAAATTTCATGTTGTTTTATTAACAGTAGGTACTGTTATAGATTTAAATGAGAAAATGATCATGTTAAGCATGTCAAGTTAAATTGTGTGTGATTCAGTTATGAACAGCATGCTTAGGATTGTATTAGGAGTTAATTTGCATTGCAAAACATCAATAGCATGCTTGTAAACTGATCCCTGTGTTTATATGTAAATGATGCGTATAAGCATATAAATTAGTACATGTGTATCATGTGAACGTGTGACTAAATGATAATGTGATAAATGTGCCGTTAGTGACGCTGCTACCATTGAGGGCTGTGGAATTGTACCGTAGTAAAATCCCTACGGGAAGGTTCAATGTGTGTGATATCCTATGGACAATTAGGATGAAATCCTGGAGGTGGACAAGTACCACTGGTTAGGGTGGAGAGGGCTTCTCCCGGTCTGCGTAGTTAACCAAGATCTATCACTGTGTTGCCTAGGTGATAGGTATGTGAATGTGTATATGTGTGTCCTTCTAGTGGTGGTTTGGACTATGTGTCACGGCAACTAAGTGAAAAATGTGAATGTGTAAGTGAGCTTGTGAAATGTGCAATGTGTAAATGAGCATGTGAATTGTTAAGTGAATGAGTTAGTATGTGAACAATTGTAAATTTATGTGATTATGTTAGTCAAAACAGCAAGTAAAATGTGAGTATAAATGTGATAAATGCATTTGAAAGTGATTAGAATTCATGCTAGGTGTGCTATTTACTTCATACTTAATTCCATGTTCTAAATTGGTAGAATTGTTCCATGATAGGGATAATGGTTGAATTGTAAATCATGTTATAAGATGTGTGTGGAAGGCATGTGTAGGATTATTGTGTTATACTGTTTAATGTTATAAGCATGTATCATGTGATTTAGTGCTATACGTTTTCCATGCATAATAGTTTAGATCGTATGAAGCATGCAACATGTATTACTTCTCATCTTTAAAAGTCAGCATGTGCATATGACATGTGTAAGGGTGTTGTGCATAGATTGCTTGCTTGGTCTATTTAGACTCATACTTGCTTCAGCATACAGGTGTGGTAGGTGTCTCCACTTCTGAGGAGGAGATTGTTAGAAGCGACTCCGAGCGTGAGGAGTAGCGAGGAGTAGCTTTTTTGTGGACGTGATCCGTTGTACTTTCCATTTTATAGTATGTAATATGGAATTGTGAAATTCATTTGGACAATGTAATTTTGTTTTGGAATTGTAAACTGTGGACATATGTATTTCTTTTAAATGCTATATGGACTGTGGATAGAATGTTGATGATAGAATAAGATTAGTACGTTTATTTTCCACTGTACTCTTGTTATTCATGTGCATATCAGCCTATTGTTTAGTGTTGGGTCAATGTCCCACTGTGATGACATTCATTATACCAACGTGGATTGGTATAATCGTACCGGTATAAGGAGGGTCGTTACAGAGATTGGTATCAGAGACCAAGGTTGAGATTGTACATGAATATATACCATCATCTTCATATATGCTAAGTCTTTATAGAAATTGTCCACATGTGTAGAAAATGATTAATAAGGAATGAAAGATAGCTAAGAAAAGGTTAGGGATTAAATAACTTAGTTTCTAATTGTGATTAATTTGTTTTACAGGCTATGGCTTCTCGTGGTAGGCGTGGTGTTCCTGCTCGTGAGGATGAGCAGAGGAGAGAGGAGAGGGGTGAGCATACAGTGCTTCCTCCACCACCACCGGTAGATTATGGGGTGTTCATGCAAGGCCTGGTGCAGGGTATGCAGACACAGGCGCATACCCAGGCTGCACTCCAGGCTCACCTGGAGGCTCAGGTTAGAAATGTTAGATAGAAGTAGTCTGTTTTCATTAAATGTATGATTGCTATATTGTTTATGTGTTGATTATGTTGTGGTTGTAGCAGGCTCAGGTTCCAGCTCCAGTTCCCCAGGGACATGACCATGGTGGTCCTTCCATCATGGAGCGATTCAAGAGGATGGCTCCACCCTCTTTTAAGGGGGAGAGTCAGCCATTACTGGCAGAGAGCTGGATGAGGGAGATCGAGAAGATCTTCCGAGCTATTAGGTGTGCTGAAGAGGACAAGGTTAGCTTGGCCACCTATATGCTACATGTATGTGTTAGCTAATTATGCATGTATTTGTATTAAGTTTAGATTTGTCTAGATTGGTGCTTATAGAGGTTTGTTGTAGGAGAGAGCCGATGTGTGGTGGTCCTCTTTACTACGTACCCAGTTTGAGGACGGTGCTGTCGAGATAGCTTGGGATGAGTTTGTGAGGCTCTTTCGGGCCAAGTTTGTTCCCGAGCATATTCAAGACAAGATGGAGCAAGAGTTTCTCACTCTTACTCAGGACTCCATGACCGTACTTGAGTATGAGGCCAGGTTTGTGGAATTATCTAAGTATGCACCTCATATCGTTGCTGATGAGCGTAGGAAAGCGAAGAAGTTTGTGATGGGCCTTAAGCCATCACTTAGATCGATGCTCGTGGCATTTGATCATCGTACCCTGGATGAGGCCCTTAGCACTACGTGTAGACAAGAGAGAGAGATGGAGCAGTATCTAGAGGAGAAGAAGGCATCGCAGAAGAGATCTTCACCTCCATTCCAGTGGCAGGATAGGAAGAAGGCGGCGTACTAGTCACCACAGCGTCCCGTGGCAGTGAGCAGTCAGCAGAAAGCTTCACAGCAGTTCCCCAGTAGTAGGTCCAATGGCAAGAAGGAGTGTCCTCATTGTGGAAGGGAACATGGCGGTACAGAGTGCTGGAAGTTGGCGGGGAAGTGCTTAAAGTGCGGGAGCAGCGAGCATCAGATTCGGGACTGTCCCAGGCTTCAACAGGGAGTCCAGCGTGGAGCGCCAGCCCCAGCAGCGGCAGCAGCAGCAGCGCCAGCTACAGGAAGACTAGGAAGGCCTCGAGCCCAAGCTCGAGTGTTTGCCTTAGTGTGAGAGGACGCAGAGCAGGTAGAGCACGTCACGAAAGGTACGGTTCTTTTCATGGGTGTGCACACTCAGGTTTTATTTGATACGGGTGCCACTCACTCGTTCATTTCTGAGCAGTTTGCTAGGCAGTTAGCAGTAGAGTCTAGTGTAGAGGCTGAGGAGTTAGAGGTCCCTTTGTCTGTGCACACACCTGTAGGAACGGTATCGACTAGGAAGTGTATTCCGTCGTTACCTGTGTGTATTGAGGACCGAGTCTTAGAAGGGTACTTCTTTTTGCTAAAGATGAAGGACTATGATGCAATTCTTGGTCTGGATTGGCTAGCGGAGCACTATGCATTAGTAGATTGTCGTGGGAAGAAGATCATTTTCCGCATTCCTAGTGAGGATGAGTTTTCACATCCATTGCCAAGGAACTTAGAGAGAAGGTTTGTTATCTCCGCCATGAAGATGATGAAGATGGTGAACAAGGGTTGTGACGCTTTTCTTGCCGGCATGGTATTAGTACCGAAGGCTGATCAGTCACCGACCTTGAGGAGATTGATGTAGTGCAGGAGTTTCCAAACGTATTTCCCGATGATTTGTCTGGATTGCTGCTGGCTAGAGAGATAGAGTTTACCATAGAGTTGCTTCTAGGCACCTCTCCTATATCGAAGGCTCCATATTGGATGGCACCTACGGAATTGGCTGAGTTAAGGAAGCAATTGCAAGATTTGCTGGACAAGGGATTTATTTGCCCTAGTGTATCCCCTTGGGGCGCACCTGTATTATTTGTGAAGAAGAAAGATGGTTCACTCAGGTTGTGCATCGATTATAGGAAGCTCAACCAGGTGACTGTGAAGAATAGGTATCCCTTATCGCGAATTGATGATCTATTTGACCAGTTGCAGAATGCATCGATCTTTTCCAAGATTGATTTGTGGTCTGGCTATCATCAGTTGAGGATTAGAAGTGAAGATGTGTCCAAGACGACCTTCAGGACTCGTTATGGACATTATGAGTTTTTGGTTCTTCCATTTGGTCTGACCAACGCCCCTGCAGAGTTCATGGATCTCATGAACATGGTGTTTAGGACTTATCTAGATAGCTTCGTTGTAGTGTTTATCGACGATATGTTGGTCTACTCTCCAGATGAGGCCGCACACCGTCAGCATTTGAGGGTAGTGTTAGAACTTCTCCGAGAGCACAAGTTGTATGCAAAATTCAGCAAGTGCGATTTTTGGATGCGCGAGGTTCATTTCCTTGGGCATGTTATCTCTGGTGCTGGTGTAGTAGTTGATCCAGCGAAGATCCAGGCTGTATTAGATTGGGAGATTCTCAGGACCCCATCGGAGATTCGGAGTTTCCTTGGTTTAGCGGGCTATTATCGGCGATTCATTGAGGGATTCGCATCCATCGCCGCACCTTTGACTAAGCTAACTAGGAAGGGTGTGAAGTTTGTCTGGTCCGGGGAGTGTGAGAGTAGCTTTCAATTGTTGAAGGCTAAGCTTACTTCTGCACCAGTGTTGATTTTGCCGAGTGGTGTAGAGGGTTTTGCCATTTACTCGGATGCGTCTTGGATTGGTTTAGGCTGTGTGTTGATGCAGTAGGGAAGGGTAGTGGCGTATGCTTCTCGCCAATTGAAGGAGCATCAGCATAACTATCCGAATCATGATTTGGAGTTTGCGGCAGTGGTTCATGCACTGAAGATCTGGAGGTACTATCTTTATGGTGTCAGATTTGAGGTGTTCACTGACCACAAGAGTTTGAAGTATCTCTTTTTGCAGAAGGAGTTAAACTAGCGGCAGAGGAGATGGATTGAGTTCCTCAAGGACTACGACTTTGATCTTCAGTATCATCCTGGGAAGGTGAATGTCATAGCAGATGCTCTTAGCCGGAAGAGGTCTTTACTCCAGCAGGATTGGAAGATGTTGGAGGATGCTGCTTGTGCGATGACTGAGTTAGAGCCATTGTTATGTCAGGCTTTCGTGGCTCAGTTGTCCATTCGGTCCACTGTCTTGGATGAGGTGATTGAGCAGTAGAAAGCTGACCCTAGACTCCAGGAGTTAGTGGGCAAGGCAGACATTGCTCGTGATGAGGATGGCGTGATTAGATTTCATCACCGAGTCTGTGTTCTCGATATTGTGGATGTCCATGAGCATGTTCTTGCAGAAGCTCATAGGTCGAGATTCTCTATTCATCTAGGTAACACTAAGATGTACCAGGATTTGAAGAGATCTTTTTGGTGGTCTGGCATGAAGAAGGATGTGGCAGATTTTTTATCCAGGTGTTTAGTATGCCAGCAAGTGAAGGCCGAGCGACAGTGACCATCTGGTCTTATGCAGAAGATGGAGATCCCAGTATGGAAGTGGGAGGCCATCACTATGGATTTTGTAATGGGTTTGCCCAGATCAGTTAGGGGTAATGACTCGATTTGGGTGATTGTAGATAGATTCTCTAAAACTACGCATTTCTTGCCTATGAAGAAGAAGCAGTCTGTTGAGAGTTTGGCTAGGTGTATGTTAGTAACATTGTTAGGTTGCATGGTGTGCCGAAGTCGATCATTTTGGATCGAGGTCCGAGGTTCACTTCAAGGTTATGGAAGGGTCTTCAGGAGGCATTAGGTTCCGAGTTGAAGCTTAGTTCGGCGTTCCATCCCCAGACAGATGGACAGTCCGAGAGGACTATCCAGACGCTCGAGGATATGTTGAGAGCGTGTGTGTTGGATTGGAAGGGTGATTGGGAGCGTCATTTACCTCTTGTGGAGTTCGCATATAACAACAATTTTCATGCGAGTATTGGTATGGCTCCATTTGAAGCGTTGTATGGACGGCCTTGTAGATCTCCTTTGTGTTGGGAGTAAAAGGTTGCGGAATTCCCTATATGGTAATCTAGAAGGGGGGTTGAATAGATTACTGTCTATTAAAATTTAATACAACCCTTTTAATCACAACACCGACTTTCTGAATTTTCAGTAGAATCAAAGTAAGACTTAGATGTGTGTTGGTGATGTGTAGATGAAAGAGCAATCTATCTAACGTGTGTAGAGACAACGTGCCTATCAACCATCTAACGTAGAAACGTTCAAACCACGTGACACGAAGATTTACGTGGTTCGGAGTACACAACTTGTGTATCCTACGTCCACGGACCACACACACACGCAGAGCAAACTGCTTACGAGCTAGTTCGGTGACTACAACTCACACACACACACGTGTTATCTGATGTGCACCCACGATCAGAACAACACACACGTGAATCAAGCACAAGGGCTGCTTGAGACACACCCACACACACACATATGATAGAAGAAAGAAAGTAGAAAGAGTTCTGAGTGGAAGGGATGAATCCTGATTGAGAACTCTTCTTGGGAACGTCTGGATGGAGTTCAAACTTCATCTTGATGGCTTCAGATCGATGGAGAAGCTTGAATCCACGACATTCTATCTTCAGTACTACTGGATCAATGGATCTTTCTTTCTCTGAGTAGCAGGTTAAAGCAGAGCAGCAACAATACCTCTTGGTCTTGGACTTGCTTTAGGGTTTTGGTGGTGGCTGCTTTTGTACGAGATTTGCTTCAAATAGTTGCTTATATAGTGGTGTTTACATATGGAGAGACGTGGGAGTTGGAACCACCATCTTTGGTAACTTGGAAAGTTTCCATATCTGAAGATTCTCTACGTCTGTCGACAGGCCTTGATCATCTGTCGACAGATAGCAACAGTTTTGCACAAGCACATAAATCTAGGATTTTAGTGGGCAGTTTTCTGAGTGCATCTGTCGACAGCCGACTGGGCATCTGTCGACAGATGGCTGTTTCCTGAACTTGGTGTTTTCTGCTTGTTCACATCTGTCGACAGGCACCTTGGAGTCTATCGACAGGTGACAAATTTCAGTGCTTTTGTGATCTGTTTCTCTTGTTTTGTGATGGATTGGCTATATGCCTTCATACCTACATGATCAAAGATGTATAGTGAGATATTATGAATACATGAAAGACCAATATTGCATCAAGTTATTTGTCATGTATCAAACCTTAATTAAGATTATTCATCATCAAAAACATGTTATTATAAACATTAGAAGGAAAACCCAACATTCTCCCCCTTTTTGATGATGACAAAAAGATTCAATTAGTGCATAATTGAGGTTCTCCCCCTTTTGACAACATCGAAAAGTACGCACAACAGTCACACATGTATATAGCAGAGACCTATGAATTCATTAATATGATCTGAAGCATACACAGGACAAAGAGTGTTGACTGAAGAGACATGAAAGGGAAGGAAATTACATGAACATCAAATGAAAGCAACAAGACACAAAACAAGACAAGACTCAGACGGAAATAAGATAACATGACTTGACCCACTCCTAGACACACAAACTAACTAAGCAGCATCATCGGCAGGCGGTGCAGGAGCCCGACGGTTGTCATGAAGCTCAGTAGAGATGTTATCCAGACGAGTGTCAAGTGCTGCAATGCTCGTATCCATTGTGTCCATACGTGCATTGAGCGTGTTGAATCCAGTTGCCATCTGAAGCTGGAGCTGAGCAATCAGATCACGTAGCGAGGGCTCAGCAGCAGCATCACTAGCAACATCTCTCGGCACATCAAGAGGTGCAGACTGGGAGTCTTCATCATCATCGTCTTCATCACCAGGAGCTTCATCTTCTTTAGTGTTTTCATCCATGGTAGCAACTGGTGCCTTACCCTTTAGTTCCCTGGTGACCACTCCATCAACCATCTTATACCTCATGCGATGAGCAGCAGTGAGATCGAAGCTATTGCGGGAGGTAAGCGAGACACACTCACTGTCTGGAATAGGGATGCCAATGAATTACATGAGAGAAGTGAGTGGGCAAGCAAATGGCATGGATCTCTTGGGATTATAGTAGCATTGCCTGATGAGGCCAAGCATCAAGGCAGATAAGTTTATGGGTTCACAGTTTAGGAAAAAGGTGAACAGTGATTTATGAACATCAGTGACTAGTTCACGACTGCCGTGCTTAGGTGCAATGAGGGTGGTGAAAATATGATGGATCATGCAGTTCAGAGGAGGGAATGAATTGGCATTGAGTTTAGCAATCTTCTTTGTGCCATCATAGGGTTGGAGAGTGATTAAAGGATAGTAGATAGAAGCATCTGGGTGATGTGCTAGAATTTTAGCCCCAGTGTTAGGAATTTGAAGGGCAGTGCTAAACAGATTGGCGGTGAGTTTGAAGGTAGTGCCCTTTACAGGGGTGTAGAAGTCCCCCTTGTCGGAGAGGCTGAGATTGTTGAAGAATTCAGTAACGGTAGTGGGAGAGTAGGCCGTATGAGCCTACAGAAGAACCGTCTAGCCCTGGATGTCGAACATGGGCTGGAGATTCGGGAAGAGGTCGGACAGAGAAAGGAAATCCACATACTGAGGTGGGACGAATGTTGTGAAAGTGCCCTTCACCCTTGTGAGTTTCAGATGGGGTGGGATGATGAGCTCGGGGAGACGATCATCTCGATGCTTCGTCCGGCGCTCATCAGAAGCCCGGGAGTCTTCACCAGCGTGAGAGGAGGCGGGACAACGACGAGACATCATCTTCTTAGCCCTGGAAGCCATGAAGATGATAGGAGCAAGGTGTATGAAGGGGATGATGGATGTAGATAGTTGAACAAGAGAGAAAGAGCAAGAGAGGAAGGGGGTAGGGTTTCTCGTCCAGAGAAGGGAGGGAGGTGGTTTGAGGAGGAAAGGAGGGTGATTTGGTGGTGGAGGAGGAGAAAGAACCGGGGTTGCCTTTTGAAGAGATTGGAAGGAAGTTTAAAAGGCAAGGGTCCCACAAAATCAGCCCCAAACGGCGTGCCCGTTGGACTTCCCAAATTCGGGCTGGCGCCAGCTGTCGACAGACGCCCTGGGGGCTGTCGACATGCGCCTTCAGAAAATGCGCCAGACTGCTGTTTGTTTGGAGAGAAACTTCTGAGCAGTGTATACACGATGTATATATAAGGTGTAAAATAGGTGAACACACATTGGAACCTATCATATGCAGGGATATGAAGGCCATCCATTGACCTAAATGGTTTAAACATAATGCCCAAGGAGTTTCAAGTTAGAGCATTAAGAGAACATCTTACAGACATTGAGAAAAGACACCATTACCCTTGTTTAATTAAGAACATTGTAGAACAACGCTGTCCCTAGTTTATGATGATCAAATGATGATTGAAATGAACGTCTAAATTTCTTGATAACCATAAACACCAATGACCCTGTGATTTGAGACACAGTGGAGGCTTCACTCTATTTCAGTTCTTCTTTGTTTGCAATGAATGAATGCAATGGGAGAAGGGGTAATTAAGAGAACTTCACACCTTTTGACGTGAGGATAGACATGACAAGTGTTTGTACCCCCAGTTACTCAGTGGAAGTGTCCATCATACCGTTGTATAGAGTTGAGGAGATAGCTTTTTGACGCGAGGGCAGACATTTGTGATGCCCATCTCCCCGGTTACTCAGCAATACACGTCATTGCTCTACCTTTTACCCAATTGTAGATTGACTTTTGTCTAATTTTTGTTGTTTTTTAGAAATAGGTAGCTTTTCTCCAATTTAGATTAAAATTCCAGATCAAAGAATGTATATGATTAGCAGTCAATATTAGACATAAAGTCAATGACCATGAGACTCTTCAAGTTACTTGAGAATAGTGTTTGCCTACAAGGAAATTATTCAAGAGAGTTAGGTGTTTATCCTTTAAGATAGTTCAATGTTTTCAGAATGATATAACCTAGACTCATTCATGAGTAGTATGTCAAAATCATGGTGGTTTAGGGAATAACATTAATATCATGTGAATATGATGGAGTCAAACATGCATAGGCACCCAATAGACACCTTAGTTGAAAGACATGAACTGCTCAAGAAGTGTGTGATGAAATAAGCATGAATTTCCTTGATTGAGCGTGTCTGTCGACAGCTAGAAAAAGCCTGTCGACAACAATACACAGACAGAGTGTTGCCCGGTCAGGGATGTCAGAAACTGTGGTGGTCTGTCGACAGATGAAAGTTCATCTGTCGACAGATGCACACAGACAGAAGATTGGCAGTCGAGGATAACAGAACCTGTGCATACCTGTCGACAGATGGATTTTCGTCTGTCGACAGATGCACACAGAGTGCAGAATCTGTGTTCTGTGGGGCCTAAGCTGTCGACAGAGTGAATGAGGACTGTCGACAGATGCTTGTGCAAAGACAATTTAAGGTTAGAATGAAGAATGAAATGACCATTGCATGTGAGGAAATTGAAGGTACACAAAGGATCAGTGATTTCCTTCACGATGACAACCATCTAACCTGAACTAGCTCCCCCATAGTGTGTGCGCATGTGTACACAAACAGTTAAGAAAATCAAGACACACTTGCACAACTGGACCAATCAAATAAGCACACCAGAGTATGTAGGAAGACAGACCATGAAGATATTCAATCTTTCAAAAAGATTAGAGAATGGGCAAAAATGTAAAGAAACTAATTCCTTATAGAAAGTACATGACCCTTTCATGCAACATAACTATGGATACGTGGCGGAGAATCTTTTCTCACGCATAATGAAAGTTTCCAAACAAGCATGACTTGTTCTTCCACAAATCACCATTTGATATACCTCATAGTGGGTGCACACAAGGGACATATGCTTAGTATATGGATGAGTTTTCATTGCAGTTTGCACAAGCCCAATTCTCTTCTCAGTGTGGTGAATCTATCTTCAGCTAGAGGTTTGGTAAAGATGTAACGTCGTGTGCTTTTCGGATCCATGTGGATCATGTGTGTTGTGGATGTGGCGGCCGTTGTGAGGCCAATGTGAGTTGGTTGTGTGGAATGTATGGTGTGGATGTGTGGTTTGTTCAGCTGAAGTGTAGGTTTGGTCCTGAAATGAAATAAGACCTGTTGCAGTTGAGTTGGAGTTGGCGGCCAGGGGTGGTCGCTGACTTGTTGGCGTCCAGATAGGTTGCCGTCGACTGCATGAATTTGGTGGCATAAGATGTGGACGTTGATGGTGGCGGTTTCCAGTGGCGGCAGAGGGGTTGACGCCAACCTGAGAATTCTGCAGGTTATAGGGTCACCCGAGAGCAGGTTCTTCACCGGGTTCTCTTTCTCTCTTGCCCCAGCTTCGCGCCCTTGCATCCCTAAAGCTTCCAACAGGTACATGAGAGTGGTTGGAGGATCGTGGGACGTGTGGCGTTGCCAAATCGCATGAGGAAACGCCGTGGCGTGGTGCAATTCTCGTGGGAGCTCGCGGAGGGTTCGGTGTGAACCGGGAGATTTCGGGAGGTTTAAGCGTGTTCTGAGGTAGGGAATGACCCTTGTAGTACCTATAGGTTGTAATAAAATAAATAGAAAGCATGAAACTGCATGAAAATGGCAATTTCGGGTCATGGTATCCATGCGGGGTTCTAAGGGTGGTTTGATGGAATTTAATGGTTAATTCATGTAGTTTAAATCTTAAATGATGCATGTTTAGCTTGGAAAAGGTTTCCTCAGGTTTCTCGTTGTTTTGATGGTTGTAAAACCTGTAGAATCGGTTTAGGGTTTCTGTAGGAATAGAAGCTGAAGAACTTGGCGTCAACATCGTTTGTCGCCAAGCTCATCAGCCGGGATACTGACGGCCAGATCCCTTGCCGTCTACTTCCTATAAGCGGCAGTCGATGTGGCCGCTAACTTGTATATAAGCAGAAAAGACTATTTGAGGTATTTTTCGATAATGAATGGTGCGTTGGCACCTATGGTGCACTGAGTGCACATAGTTCCCGTGTCTTGTATGCAGTTAGTTACTTACTTTCGAGGCTGCGTGTTGTTCACGCGAGTCCAGTTGAGTTCACGTGTGGTGGACCATTGTTACTTGAGGTTACGTGAGGTTTCACGTGGTTTGTGTGTGACGTGCACGTGGTTTTGTGTACGTGGCGAGTAGTACGACTCCTACCATGGTTACCTCTCTAGTTGGGTGCCCCAGGTTCTTTGTGAGCCAGGCTGTTAGCTCGGGGCTTTGTCCCGGTACTTGTGTTGTACCGTCGAGGTCTATGTCGTCTGACCTGGACACCCTCACTCCTGTGTTTGAGTTGTACGTCCGGCTGAGGGAAAGACGACAGTGGGACAGTGACACTTGTGTTTGTCTTTAGTCACTTGTAGCGCGCTCGTAGTTGGGGGTACGGACACCAGTAGTCGACACTGGTCCCCAGCTAGTCCTTTTCCAGTGCCTCACTCTAGCGAGCCCGGGCCAGGGTCTCTGGAGGTGCCAGGCATGGGCCTGTGACCGTGTGGTCCGCAGGTGATGGTGTTTGGTTGGTCTCCATAGTTGTTTGACTTTTCACGTGGAGCGGCTGCTGGACCTTTCGTCCGTGGCTGCGAGACTGAGAGGTAGACCTGTGTTAGCTTGTTCGAGTCAGTTTCTGGTGTCGCGAACCAGTTCACATGGATTCACATGGATCGTGTTTGGCTGTCTCTACTTTAGCTTGTACACCTGTACTGGTTTGCCGTTTAATTATTACAGTTGCTTTTCGTAGTCGGCAGACGGTGAGTACTTTTACAGCTTTTATATCCTGCTAGCTGTTCTATAAATTGTTGGTACTGTTTATTGCTTTGTACCTATGGTTTTTGGTTTGCTCGGTTTTGGGGGAGTTCCCTACTGAGCCAGTGACTAGCGAGGCTCACCCCTACCCCCACAGGTGAGAGCGAGGAGGACGTTTCACGACCGTCGTCCAGTTCAGAGCCGCGCCGTAGCGGTGCAGGGTCGGTACCTCCAGCTGTGTAGTAGCAACTCCAGCAGTGTAGTGTAGTTAGTTGTTTATTTTCTTCAGTTGTATCTCGGGGTATGCCCCAGGCTCTTGTACTTCTTTTCAGTTTTGTGGAAATATGGCTATGTAACTTGTGATATATATATAAAATGTGGTGTGTTCCTTGTGTTTACACAGATTGTGGTTTGGTATCCCTTGCGAGGCTTCGGCCCGTTCGCGGAAGGCGGACTCGGATCAAGTACGTTATTGGTTTAACGGGCTTGGCCGAGGCGTTCCGTCACAGTTGGTATCAGAGCAATGTCTGTGTTAATATAGGGGAACTAGAAAGATACATAGCCTTATTTCGGTCTCTGTACACTACTGGTAGGGACCCTGGTTTTTGATAATTGGTTGTTTTGATTTTTATTTGGTGTTTTGTTTATGTAGAAATTTCTGAAATGGCTGATAGAAGAGATTGGGGTGGTGGAGGAGATGATCCGGAGGAAAGTACTCAGCGTATGATAGAAAGAATTTGGGAAAGCCTCACTGATATTCGGGCAAGGATGGATCAGCAGGCGCCGGTACCACCGGTTGCAGTGCCACCTGGGGATGGAGAGGCTATACCTGTAGCTCCAGTTCCGCCAAGAGTGGAGGTGCCTTTTGTAGCACCTGTGCCACCACCACCACCAGTGCTGATAGCAGAAGAACCAGTGATGCAGGTGGAGAAGTTTCTGAGATTGCAGCCGCCTACTTATTCAGGAGGGCCTAATCCAGATACAGCAGAGCACTGGGTTCATGAGATTGAAAGAGTTTTTGCAACTATGAGGTGTCCGGTAGTAGATAAATTGTGTTAGCTGCTTATCAGTTGAGAGGTTTTGCATTGGAATGGTGGCGACTGAAGATGCAGACCACCTTTGCAGGCAGGACAAAGGAGGCTATTACTTGGTCGGAATTTCTCGATGTATTTAACGATACATTCTTTCCGGTTCAAGTGCAGCAAGTAAAAAGAGAGCAGTTTCGGATGCTCCAGCAAGGTAACTCTTCAGTTTTAGAGTACCAGATGAGATTTATGGCACTTAGCCGTTATGTGCCTTATGTAGTTTCAGATAATATATGATGGTTGAGTACTTCATTAGAGGTTTGAGAGTGGAGTTACAGGATGCGATAGTACCTCTCATGTGCAAGACAGTGGAAGAAGCAGCCCAGAGAGCAGCTACTTTAGAGAGGTCTATTCGGACTCGTCAGGTGGGCGAGTCAGGTTCAGGTAGTTTTCGGCTACCGCAACAGTCGGTAGGTGCAAGCAAGGGTAAGGCACCAGCAGGACCTTCTTCATCAGGCTTTGGTAAATGGGGTCAGAAATTAAAGCAATCATTTAAAGGCAAAGGAAGAGGATGGGGAGGTCGTCAGCAGTTCAGCAAGGCCGAGGTAAGCCTGAGGTGGAGGAGTCGCAGTAGGGTACTGTCAGGCAGCCTATTACTCCACCAGGGTATCAATGTGATAATTGTAATCAGCTGGGGTATTTGATCCACAATTGTCCCTATCCGAGAGAATATGGGTATGGAAGAGGTGTGCAGCAGCAGCAGCAGCCTCAGCAGTTTCAGCAGCCACATGCAGGTCGTGGCAGAGGAGTACCGCAGCAGCGAGGAAGAGGCCGGGTTATGGCTATCACCCGAGCCCAGGCGGAGGCATCGAATATGATAGAAGGTACTCTACCTCTTTATAATTACTCAGCAAGAGTCTTATTTGATTCGGGTGCCTCTCATTCTTTCATTTCCGAAGAATTTCTGGATTGTATAGCTCATCCTTTAGAGGAGAAGTCTTGTGAGTTAGTAGTAGAGGTTCCTTCGGTGAGTTCCTACTCACTTCAAGCTATGTAGATGAAGCTCCTGTGATGATTGAAGGGAACCAGATGCCGGGTCGGTTGTATGCCTTGCAGTTGTCAGATTATGATATTATTTGGGTATGGATTGGCTTGAGATGTATGGAGCAATGTTAGATTGCAGAAAGAAAATGATCAGGTTTTGTCATCCTAATGGTGCAGTATTTGAATATCAAGGTATGCCTTTTTATACCTCTAAGTTTCTAATTTCTGCAATTAAAGCTAGAAAGTTAATAAATACTGGATGTGTGGCTTATCTAGCCTCGGTAAGTCTGGTAGAAGCTACTCAGCCAGTGGAAGCAGTTCCCGTGGTTAGGGAATTTGCTGATGTTTTTCCTGAGGATTTGCCTGGTTTAGCTCCACATAGAGAGGTGGACTTTACCATTGAGTTGCTGCCAGATACCATGCCGATTTCTAAATCTCCATATCGGATGGCACCAGCAGAGCTAAAAGAATTGAAAAAGCAGTTAGAAGACTTATTGCAGAAAGGGTTTATTAGACCGAGTCATTCCCCGTGGGGAGCGCCGATTTTATTTGTGAAAAAGAAAGATGGAAGTTTTCGGATGTGTATTGATTATAGAAAGTTGAATGATGTGACCATTAAGAATAAGTACTCTTTGTCGAGGATAGATGATCTGTTTGATCAGTTGCAATCAGCAAAGGTATTTTCTAAAATTGATTTGAGGTCCGGGTACCACCAGTTGAGAATCAAAGAGGAGGATATAGATAAGACAGCTTTCAGAACCAGATATGGTCACTTTGAGTTTGTAGTTATGCCATTTGGGTTGACTAATGCTCCTGCAGGTTTTATGGATCTGATGAATATAATTTTTCATCCATATTTAGACCAATTCATTGTGGTCTTTATCGATGATATTCTGATTTATTCCGCATCTGAAGAGGAGCATGCAGCTCATTTGAGGTTTACTCTACAGTTGTTAAGAGCTAACCAGTTGTTTGCTAAATTCAGTAAGTGTGAATTTTGGTTGAAAGAAATTCAGTTTCTGGGTCATGTTATCTCAGCTAAAGGAGTAGCAGTGGACCCAAGTAAAGTGGAAGCAGTGATGAGATGGGGAGTGCCTAAGACATAACCGAGATTAGAAGTTTTTTGGGATTGACAGGTTATTATAGGCGCTTTATTCAAGATTTTTCTAAGATTACAGCACCTATGACTAAATTGACCAGGAAAGGGGTACCATTTGTATGGTCCGGTGAATGTCAGAAAAGTTATATGGAATTGAAGAAAAGACTTACATCAGCACCTATATTGACATTACCGACAGGGAGTGGTGGTTTTGTGTTGTATACTGATGCTTCAAGGAGAGGACTTGGCGCAGTGCTTATGCAGCATGGCAAAGTGATAGCTTATGTGTCCAGACAATTGAAGTCAGTAGAGGAGAATTACCCCACTCATGATTTGGAATTGGCAGCAGTTGTGTTTGCTTTGAAAATGTGGAGGCATTATCTGTATGGCGAGAGATTTGAGATCTTTACAGATCATAAAAGTTTGAAGTATATTTTCTCGCAGAAAGATTTGAACCTTTGCCAGCGCAGATGGATTAAATATTTAAAGAATTATGATTTCAGTTTGGCTTACCATCCGGGTAAGGCCAATGTTGTAGCAGATGCCTTGACCAGAAATGCATATATGAATCTGATGATGATTAAAGAATGGAAGCTGTATGAAGAAGTAGTGGAAAACTCCTTGTATGTGCCCAGTAGTCAGCGACGGGCAGTACTAGCTGCTAGTGCTGTAGAGCCGTCCTTGTATTGGAAGATTATTGAGACTCAGAAAGCAGATATAAGTTTATCTGAAATTGTGAAAATGGAAGGAGTTACAATTGATGATAATTGCGTGGTCAGGCTCAGAGGCAGGTTGTTTGTTCCAGCTGAAAGAGAGGTGAAGCAGCGAGTGTTGGAAGAGGCTCATAAATCTAGGTACACTATTCATCCGGGTAGTACTAAAATGTACCATGATTTAAGAAAGCATTTATGGTGGCCTCATATGAAGAAAGAAATAGCAGAGTTTGTTGCAAGGTGTGCTATCTGTCAGCAGATTAAAGCAGAGCATCAGAAGCCTGGATGTTTATTACAACCGTTACCCATTCCACAGTGGAAATAGGATGATATTGCTATGGACTTTGTGGCCGGTTTACCAAGATCGAGTTTCGGGCATAATGGAATATGGGTATTTGTTGACAGATTAACCAAGGTGTGCAGATTAGTGGCAGTGAGTATGTCTTGGACAGTGGACAGATTGGCAAATATTTATGTTGAAAGAATTGTTCCACTGCATGGTATTCCGAAGACTATTGTATCTGATAGAGATCCAAGATTTACTTCTGGTTTTTGGAGAAGTTTGCAGAAAGTAATTGGTACTGAGTTGAGGTATAGCTCCGCTTATCATCCCCAGACAGATGGTCAGACAGAGAGGACTATCCAAACGATTGAAGATATGTTGCGGGCTTGTTGTTTAGTTTGGGGAGGTAGCTGGGAGCATCATTTGGGAATGGTTGAGTTTGCCTATAATAATAGTTATCATACCAGTCTTGGGATGGCACCGTATGAAGCTTTATATGGAAGGCCATGTAGAACCCCATTGAACTGGCATGAAGTGGGAGAAAGGCAGTTAGTGGGTCCTGAATTGATTCAGCAAACCACTGAAGTAGTGAAGCTTATTAAAGAGAAATTGCAGGCAGCTCAAAGCAGGCAAAAAAGTTATGCAGATATTCGGAGAAGACCACTTCAGTTTGAGGTGGGAGATTTTGTTTTCTTGAGAGTTTCCCCGAGTAAAGGTATTATGAGATTTGGCAAGACTGGAAAATTGAGTCCAAGGTATGTGGGACCCTTTCAAGTGTTAGAAAGGATTGGGGAAACAGCTTATAGGCTGGATTTGCCAGCAGATTTTGCAGATGTGCATGATATTTTCCATGTCTCCATGTTAAGAAAGTGCATTGAAGATCCAGCTCAATAATCAGATATCAAGGTGGTGACCTGAGGCCGGATATAACTATGCCAGAGTATCTGGTGCAGATCACTGATCGAAAGATAAAGAAATTGAGAAATAAAGAAATTGAGCTAGTTAAAGTGAGATGGGAAAATAGGTTGGGTGGTGAGGATACCTGGGAGTTAGCCGAGGAAATGGCTAAAGGGTATCCCTATCTGTTTGAATAAGCCTTTGTATTTTCTTTTTAGATGATAGTGCTTGTAAAGGTGTGTATGTTTAAGTTGTTTAACCGTGAGTTGTGTTATGAATTTCGAGGTCGAAATTTTCTTTTTAGATGATAGTAATGTAACATCGCGTGCTTTTCGGATCCATGTGGATCATGTGTGTTGTGGATGTGGCGGCCGTTGTGAGGCCAATGTGAGTTGGTTGTGTGGAATGTATGGTGTGGATGTGTGGTTTGTTCAGGTGAAGTGCAGGTTTGGTCCTGAAATGAAATAGGACCTGCTGCAGTTGAGTTGGAGTTGGCGGCCAGGGGTGGTCGCTGACTTGTTGGCGTCAAGATAGGTTGCCGTCGACTGCATGAACTTAGCGGCATAAGATGTGGATGTTGATGGTGGCGGCAGAGGGGTTGACGCCAACCTGAGAATTCTGTAGGTTATAGGGTCACCCGAGAGCAGGTTCTTCACCGGTTCTCTTTCTCTCTTGCCCCAGCTTCGCGCCTTGCATCCCTAAAGCTTCCAACAGGTACAGAGAGTGGTTGGAGGATCGTGGGATGTGTGGCGTTGCCAATCGCGCGAGGAATGCCGTGGCGTGGTGCAATTCTCGTGGGAGCTTGCGGAGGGTTCGGTGTGAACCGGGAGATTTCGGGAGGTTTAAGCGTGTTCTGAGGTAGGGAATGACCCTTGTAGTACCTATAGGTTGTAATAAAATAAATAGAAAGCATGAAACTGCCTGAAAATGGCAATTTCGGGTCATGGTATCCATGCGGGGTTCTAAGGGTAGTTTGATGGAATTTAATGGTTAATTCATGTAGTTTAAATCTTAAATGATGCATGTTTAGCTTGGAAAATGGTTTCCTCAGGTTTTCTCGTTGTTTTGATGGTTGTAAAACCTGTAGAATAGGTTTAGGGTTTCTGCAGGAATAGAAGCTGAAGAACTTGGCGTCAACATCGTTTGTCGCCAAGCTCATCAGCCGGGATACTGACGGCCAGATCCCTTGCCGTCTACTTCCTGTAAGCGGCAGTCGATGTGGCCGCTAACTTGTATATAAGCAGAAAAGACTATTTGAGGTGTTTGTCGATAATGAATGGTGCGTTGGCACCTATGGTGCACTGAGTGCACATAGTTCCCGTATTTAGCATACAGGTATGCAGTTAGTTACTTACTTTCGAGGCTGCGTGTTGTTCACGCGAGTCCAGTTGAGTTCACATATAGTGGACCATTGTTACTTGAGGTTACGTGAGGTTTCATGTGGTTTGTGTGTGACGTGCACGTGGTTTTGTGTACGTGGCGAGTAGTACGACGCCTACCGTGGTTACCTCTCCAGTTGGGTGCCCCAGGTTCTTTGTGAGCCAGGCTGTTAGCTCGGGGCTTTGTCCCGGTACTTGTGTTGTACCGTCGAGGTCTGTGTCGTCTGACCTGGACACCCTCACTCCTGTGTTTGAGTTGTACGTCCGGCTGAGGGAAAGACGACAGTGGGACAGTGACACTTGTGTTTGTCTTTAGTCACTTGTAGTGCGCTCGTAGTTGGGGGTACGGACACCAGTAGTCGACACTAGTCCCCAGCTAGTCCTTTTCTAGTGCCTTACTCTAGCGAGCCCGGGCCAGGGTCTCTGGAGGTGCCAAGCATGGGCTTGTGACCGTGTGGTCCGCAGGTGGTGGTGTTTGGTTGGTCTCCACAGTTGTTCGACTTTTCACGTGGAGCGGCAGCTGGACCTTTCGTCCGTGGCTGCGAGACTGAGAGGTAGACCTGTGTTAGCTTGTCCGAGTCAGTTTCTGGTGTCGCGAACCAGTTCACGTGGCTCGTGTTTGGCTGTCTCTACTTTAGCTTGTACACCTGTACTGGTTTGCCGTTTAATTATTACAGTTTTTTTTCGTAGTCGGCAGACGGTGAGTACTTTTACAGCTTTTATATCCTGCCTAGCTATTCTATAAATTGTTGGTACTGTTTATTGCTTTGTACCTGTGGTTTTTGGTTTGCTCGATTTTGGGGGAGTTCCCTACTGAGCCAGTGACTAGTGAGGCTCACCTCTACCCCCACAAGTGAGAGCGAGGAGGACGTTTCACGACCGTCGTCCAGTTCAGAGCCGCGCCGTAGAGGTGCAGGGTCGGTACCTCCAGCTGTGTAGTAGCAACTCCAGCAGTGTAGTGTTGTTAGTTGTTTATTTTCTTCAGTTGTACCTCGGGGTATGCCCCAGGCTCTTGTACTTCTTTTTAGTTTTGTGGAAATATGGCTATGTAACTTGTGATATATATATAAAATGTGGTGTGTTCCTTTGTGTTTACACGGACTGTGGTTTGGTATCCCTTGCGAGGCTTCGGCCCGTTCGCGGTAGGCAGACTCGGATCAAGTACGTTATTGGTTTAACGGGCTTGGCCGAGGCGTTCCGTCACAAAAGATGTCAGCCAATTGTTTTTCAGTGGGTATGAAGCTTATCTCTAAGGTTCTGTTGGCTACCTCATCTCTCAAGAAATGATGACGAATTTCTATATGTTTTGTCCTAGAGTGTTTAATGGGATTCTTTGATAGATTAATTGCACTAGTGTTGTCACATAGGATAGGTGTGCATCCAATGTCGATGTTATAGTCACACAATTGACTTTTTATCCACAACACTTGTGCCGCACAACATCTGCAGCAACATATTCTTCCTCTGCAGTGGAGAGTGCAATCGAGTGTTGCTTCTTGGATGCCCACGTAACCATGCAACCACCAAGAATTTGGCAATAGCCACTAGTGCTTTTCCTGTCAATTTTACAGCCAGCATAGTCAGCATCAGAATATGAAATCAAGTCAAAGCTACTACCTGCTGGATACCAAAGACCCATGTCATACGTACCTGAGAGATATCTGAATATTCTCTTAACTGCAATTAAATGGCTTTCCTTGGACTAGATTGGTATCTAGCACAAAGGCAAACATTGAATTGAATGTCCGGTCTACTTGCAGTAAGATAGAGGAGTGAGCCAATCATACCTCGGAATTGTTTGGCATCTACTGGTTTACCTTTCTCATCATTTTCCAGTTTTATACTTGTGCTCATGGGTGTTGAGGCAAGCTTAGTTTGTTCAAACTGAAACCTTTTCAGTAGCTCTTTGACATATTTTTCTTGGTTTATGAAGAAGCCATCCTCCAATTGCTTAACCTGCAAACCAAGAAAGAATTGAAGCTCCCCCATTAGACCATCTCAAATTCACTGTGCATGTGTTTGGAAAATTCCTCACACAGTGAAGGGTTAGTAGATCCAAATATGATGTCGTCCACATAAACTTGAACAACAATGATATGGGTGCGAACTTTCTTAGTGAAGAGAGTTTGGTCTACTTTACCTCGTGAGTAGTTTTTGCTTACCAGAAATGTGCTTAGCCTGTCGTATCAAGCTCGGGGTGCCTGTTTCAATCCATAAAGAGCTTTGTGCAGTTTATATACATGGTTAGGTTTATCATTATCCTCAAAGCCAGGTGGTTGAGTGACATAGACTTCTTCTTTGATGTAACCATTCAAGAAGGTAGTTTTGACATCTATTTGAAACAACTTGAACTTGTTTGAGCATGCATATGCTAGCAATATTCTAACTGCTTCTAGCCTAGCTACAGGTGCAAAGGATTCTTCAAAGTCCACACCAAATTCCTGATTATATCCCTTGCAACCAGTCTAGCCTTATTTCTCACCACTTTACCCTCTTCATTTAGTTTGTTTCTAAAGACCCATCTTGTACCTATGACAGACATTTCAGGGGTTTTAGGAACTAAACTCCAGACGTTGTTTCTCTGAAATTGCCCAAGCTCCTCATGCATAGCATCAATCCATGAATTTTCTTTTAAAGCTTCTTCAACATTTTTTGGTTCCACTTGAGAGACAAAAGCTAAATGGTCCTGTTCAACTATTTGATTAACCTGAGATCTAGTTTGAACCGAATCATTTATATCTCCTATCACATTCTCAAGGGGGTGATCTTTAGAGTACCTCACATTAGTGACTATTGAAGACCCGGGGGATCTTGCATTTGAGGAGGTTGTTCTGGAGGAGGAAGTGCTTGAGGAGATTCAAGTTGTGGTTCTTCCTCTTGTGGATCTTGGTCAGGTACATCTTCTTGATCTTTAATAGTATTCCATCATCCTCATCATCATACCTGCGAAGAAATCCACTTTTGGTTTTAGAAACAACTTTAGAGCTTTCTTTTGTTTTTCTTTGTAGTTCCCCAAGTGTTGTTCCTTCAGTTTCATCTTCAAACCTGTAATCATTAGAAATGTTAGGCTTGGTTTGAGATTCATCAAAAACAACATGTTGAGTTCTTCCACTTTGCGAGTTTTAAAATTAAACACCTTATATGCTCTAGAGTGTTCTGAATATCCAAGAAGAATACCTTGATCACTTTTGGCTTCAAACTTATCCAAATCAACTTTATCATTGTTATGTATGAATACTTTTGAGCCAAAAACTCTGAAATACCCAATACTGGGTTTCTTACCTTTCAAGTTCGTAGGGGGTTTTCTTTATGACAGGTCTTACCATGGCTCTATTGAGTATGTAGCAGGATGTGTTCACCGCTTCTGCCCAAAACGTCCTTGCAAGTTGACTTTCAACCAGAAGGATGCGAGCCATCTCCACCAAAGTTCTGTTCTTTCTCTCCACAACCCCATTTTGCTCTGGAGTTCTTGGGGAGGAGAATAAGTGTTCTATCCCTTGGTTCCTGCAGAAATCAGAAAAGGAGTTGTTGTCAAACTCTCCCCCATGATCAGTGCGGATGGAGCATATTTTGTTGAAATTTCCATGCTCAATCTTATTGAAAAATTCTTCAAATACTTTCATTGCTTCATTCTTGTGAGCCAAAAATTCACTGAACCTAGAAAAATCATCTACAATGACAAAGCCATATCGTTTGCCATTGAGTCTTAGTGTTCTCGTAGGTCCAAATAGGTCCATGTGCAACAGTTCATAAGATTTAGAAGTACTCACCAGTGCTTTTGATTTGAAGGATTTCCGGGTTTGTTTTCCCTGTGCACATGCATCACAAAATTTTCATTTTTCTTGAACGGGATTTCAGGAAGTCCACTTACCAGTTTGAGCCTCATGATCTTGTGCAACACATTATAACTTGCATGACCAAGCCTACGATGCCACAATGTAAACTCATCCTGTTTGTTTGCTACAAGACACAAATTATCATTTTCTGGATCATCTAAATCAACCATATAGATGTTGTTTATTCTTTTTCCAGAAAATTTCAGACTTCCCGTTTCCTTATCAAGAATTTGACATGAATTAGATTCAAAGACAATTTTATGACCCTTATCACACAATTGACTTATGCTAAGCAATTATGATGAAGGTCATCAACAAGCAATACATTGTCTATTGAGTTAGAGGCATACTTACCAACCTTACCTGAGCCGATAATCTAGCCTTTATTGTTGCCTCCGAAAATGACTTGACCTCTGTCTTTTTCCATGAGCATACAGAATTTTCCTTTGTCGCCCGTCATGTGCCTCGAGCAGCGCTATCCAAGTACCATTTGTTTTGATTGTGGGCTGCTAGGCATTCCTGCACATGTGGATTAGACAAGAGGTTTTGGTACCCAAATTACTTTGGGTGCCAATGTATCATTCATGCCAAACAGTAAATGCTTCAGAATCCAAACTTGTTTGAATTTTTGTTTATTTGGATTGTTCCAGCATTGTTTTTCATTGTGCCCAATCTTTTTACAGATATTGCATGATGATGGTTTATTGACAACAGTGGGCTTGATGTTCTTTGGAGCATGCATAGGCATTTTTCCTTTTTGTTTCCCTGTGAGTCTAGCTTTGGGAGCTTGAAGTTTGTCCTGTCGACAGCCCTGTTTGGGGCCTGTGGCAAATTCTTTACTTTGAATTGTAACAAACTTAGTGACTTTAGGTTCCTGTTTCTTACCCTTGGTTTGATTTTTCCTGTTCTTTGAAGGGTTTTGTTTGCTTGAGCATGGGCTAGGATCAATGAAAGAGGTTACCAGATTTTTGCCAATTTCTTTTTTGTTTTATTGGTTGATACCCTATCCCATGCCTTGCAACAAAAACATTGGATCCTAAAATTGCATCTAGATTCTGTTTTCCCTTTACCTTGGTAGTAAGGGCTTCAGATTTTCCTTTTATCTCTTTTTCAGCTCTTTCCAATTTTTTCTTTAGCTTTTCATGCTCACTTTGAAGAGACTCAAGGGAGTTCATTAGATCATCTTTTTCCTTTTGAACTTCTTGGAGTTTAAGTTTCATGCTATCCATTTCCTCACTGTGTTTTGTTCATCAATTTTCATCATTTCAATTTCCTTATTCAAGGATTGAATCTGTTCATTATTGTTAGTTTCATGAACAAGGGAATTGTTTTTCTTCTTGAGTGCTTTATTTTCAGACTTAAATTCACAGAATTTTTCAAATAAGACAGTGTAAGCTTCTTCCCATTCATTAACAGAATAAGTTTCAAAGGAAGAGTTTACCTCGTTGTAGTCATCACTTCGTGCCATGAGACACTGAACTTCATCATCTTCCGAGGTAGCTTGACTGTTTTCATCTTTGTCTTCATTGCTCCAAGTGGCCATCATTGCCTTGGCTTTCTTGAAGGTGAATTTGTCTTTCTTCAGTCTTTTCTTGAGCTCGGGGCACTCTCCTCTCATGTGCCCTTGCTTCTTGCACTCATAACAAACAACATCAGATTTTTTGTTAGCAGAATCAAATCTATTTGAGAATTCTTTCTTTTGGAAAGTTTTAGAGTTACCTGAACCTCTCCTTTTAAATTTCAGAAATTTTTGAACTGTCTAGTAAGCATGGCCATCTCATCATTCTCACTATCACTAGAGGTTTCAAACTCATTGCTTTCCTGTTGAGCATCCTTTTTGGAACCTGAAGATTTTTTCTTGGATGCTTTTAAGGCAATAGACTTTCTTGGGTTCTCTTCAGTTTCCTTTCTTTTAACATTGAGTTCATAGGTCATTAGTGAACCAATCAATTCATCCACTTTCATTATAGAGAGATCTTTAGAATCCTCAATGACAGTGGCTTTGGTGTTCTATGAGGATGGAAGAGACCGAAGTATCTTCCTCACCATATCACTCTCTGAGTATTCTTTCTTAAGACCCTTTAGACCATTTATAATAAGCATGAATCTTGCAAACATGTCAGAGATGGTTTCATCATTATTCATTTTAAACATTTCATATTCTGAAACCAACATACTTACCTTGGATTCCCTTACCTGAGATGTACCTTCATAAATCAACTCAAGTTTGTCCCACATCTCTTTTGCTGAGGTGCACATGGAGACTCTTGAGTATTCCTTGGGGTGGACCGTGCACTGCATCATGTTGAGGGCGCTCCAATTGAGTGTTCCCTTTGCGATCTGGTCCTTGGTCCAAGTATCTTCATCTTGAGGTAGGGAGTATGCTCCTTTGCTGACTATTTTCCACAATTCGTAATTTTGTGCTCTCAGAAACACCTGCATACGATTTTTCCAATATGGATAGTCAATGCCATCAAAGAAGGGTGGCCTGGTCACTGAGTGTCCCTCGGCCATGTACCCCTTGTTAGATTCCATTAGACTGTCAATCTCCTGATCGTAAGATCAAACAAGTAAAACAGTAAATTGGAGGAACTCGGCTCTGATACCAATTGAAAGGTTGCGAAATTCCCTATATGGTAATCTAGAAGGGGGGGGGGTTGAATAGATTACTGTCTATTAAAATTTAATACAACCCTTTTAATCACAACACAGACTTTCTGAATTTTCAGTAGAATCAAAGTAAGACTTAGATGTGTGTTGGTGATGTGTAGATGAAAGAGCAATCTATCTAATGTGTGTAGAGACAACGTGCCTATCAACCATCTAATGTAGAAACGTTCAAACCACGAGACACGAAGATTTATGTGGTTCGGAGTACACAACTTGTGTATCCTACGTCCACGGACCACACACACACGCAGAGCAAACTGCTTACGAGCTAGTTCGGTGACTACAACTCACACACACTCGTGTTATCTGATGTGCACCCACGATCAGAACAACACACACGTGAATCAAGCATAAGGGCTGCTTGAGACACACCCACACACACACATATGATAGAAGAAAGAAAGTAGAAAGAGTTCTGAGTGGAAGGGATGAATCCTGATTGAGAACTCTTCTTGGGAACGTCTGGATGGAGTTCAAACTTCATCTTGATGGCTTCAGATCGATGGAGAAGCTTGAATCCACGACGTTCTATCTTCAGTACTGCTGGATCAATGGATCTTTCTATCTCTGAGCAGTAGGTTAAAGCAGAGCAGCAACAATACCTCTTGGTCTTGGACTTGCTTTAGGGTTTTGGTGGTGGCTGCTTCTGTATGAGATTTGCTTAAATAGTTGCTTATATAGTGGTGTTTACATATGGAGAGACGTGGGAGTTGGAACCACCATCTTTGGTAACTTGGAAAGTTTTCGTATCTGAAGATTCTCTACGTCTGTCGACAGGCCTTGATCATTTGTCGACAGATAGCAACAGTTTTGCACAAGCACAGAAGTCTGGGATTTCGGTGGGCAGTTTTCTGAGTGCATCTGTCAACAGTCGACTGGGCATCTGTCGACAGATGGCTGTTTCCTGAACTTGGTGTTTTCTGCCTGTTCACATCTGTCGACAGGCACCTTGGAGTCTGTCGACAGGTGACAGATTTCAGTGCTTTTGTGATCTGTTTCTCTTGTTTTGTGATGGCTTGGCTGTATGCCTTCATACCTACATGATCAAAGATGTATAGTGAGATATTATGAATACATGAAAGACCAAATATTGCATCAAGTTATTTGTCATGTATCAAACCTCAATTAAGATTGTTCATCATCAAAAACATGTTATTATAAACATTAGAATGAAAACCCAACAGGGAGGAGACTGGTGATAGGCAGTGATTGGTCCGGAGTTAGTGCAGGAGACTTCGGATAAGATCTAGCTTATCAAGAAGAGGCTTGTTGCGGCGCAGGATAGGCAGAAGAGTTACGCCGATAACAGGAGGAAGGATTTAGAGTTCGAGGTGGGCGAGCATGTTTTTCTGAAGATTTCGCCTACTCGGGGTGTTGTCAGGTTTGGCAGCCATAATAAATTAAGTCCTAGATTCATTGGCCCATATGAGATTCTCAGACGTTTGGGCAACGTGGCATATGAGCTAGCTTTACCTCCAGCGTTAGCTAGTGTTCATATGGTATTCCACGTATCTATGCTCAGGAGATATGTCCGAGATCCATCTCATGTCATTAGTCATGAGCCAGTGGAGATTCCCAGATCTGTCGTATGTTTAGCAACTAGTAGCTATTCTTGATTGGAAGGTTCAGCATCTCTGAAACAAGAGCATTGCGTCTGTGAAGGTGCTATGGAGAAACTTCTCGAGAGAAGAGGCTACGTGGGAGCTTGAGGATGCTATGATGAAGAAGTATCCCCAATTGTTTGAGTAGTGTCGATCAAACTTTGAGGATGAAGTTTTCTTTAAGGGGGAGAGGGTGTAAGGCCCTCGGATTTTGCTCCTTATTTAGACTGTGTCATGTAGTGATGAGTTGCTTTGTGTATATAGTTATGTGCATGTGTATATAGAGGTATATGTATATATATGTATATATGTGTTTAATTATGTATAATTTATATTAAATAATGTTGTACATATGTATATGATTGTCAATCATGTATATGTTGCTTTATTTACATTATATATATGTTGTTTAAGTTATACATTATATAATATATGTATATGTATATAGTGTGTATGTATGATTTAGTCATTTCTGTGTTCTGATCGAAGTGCATGTTAACGTCAACATGCATGGACGTTAAAGAAGAGTCAACGTCCAGATCGATGGATGCCAACTCCCAGTAGACGGCCAGGAATATGCACGTCTATTTCCCCAGAATTGTGCGGTTTCAGATCTGGAAACGGCCGCGATTCTTTCGGCTCCTGTTTTGGAAACCGTCTTCCAACGGTAGGATACCCTATCCATTGCGTACCCCGACCCTTGGGTTCTATAAAAACTCTCTCTTTCAGCTGGATTAGGTTCCTTTGGCTCTTTGAGAAACCCTAGAAACTCTGTGCGAAACTTGTTCTTTGAAGGCTTGGATCTGGTGATTGTGGGCATCTTTCGACGATCCTCTTCGACTGGAAGGAGCTCTAAACATAAAGGAAGGCTTCCCCAACCCCGGTGTGCAGTCTACATCAACACAGAACCGGCTTGGCAGAAGATTTGGGCGCCTTCTTAGCTTGGCCGAGGAGGGCATCTTCGATTAATTAAACCATCTGTAGATTTTTCTAAAGGCAAGTAACCTGTGCATATCATCTCTACCCATGTCTAGTAGGTCTCAGGTATTTTTACAAAATTTTCCTCATGTCCTGGAACCCCCATTCATTAAATCTCATGCGTTCAGTCTGCACTTCTGCAGACAGGAACTTAACAACATTTGCTTCCGTTAAGATCCCTGGTCGGCGGCAACTTCTGGTGTCGTTAACCCATGTTGGCGGCAACATCTATGCCGCCAAATTCTTCAAGTTTTCAGAACTGTGACTTTGATCTATACCCTGTGATTTCAGACTTATGGTTGTATGTATATGTTGTGAAAATTTCGTGTGATCAGGTGCTGTCACTAGGTCATATCATGTAGAGCTGATGAATTTATGTAATTATCCTTATTTATTAGAATTTCTGCAATGAGATAATGATCATGAATTGGTCTTGATAATTCCTAATTAATTAGATTCATGATGTATTAGGAGAGAGAGAAGCTCTGGTTCGCCTAGGGTTTTCTGGTGGCGCCGCCAGCCTTCGGCCGCAATGGCCGTCGCGGGGGGGCCATCGGCCCCGTCTGCGCCTGGCCTCTCGTCGGAGGATCTGCGCCCTCATGTGGTGGAGGGTCCTGCACCGGCCCTGGCGTTGGGTTCTCGTGCTCCCGCTACCGCGCCTGCTCCTGGGGGTTTGTCCTTTGCTCGGGTGGTAGCTGCTTCCCTTTGTCTTCCTGATGTTCCTACCTCTGTCCATGAGCCGGCCTTCACGGACAAGGGAGAGCCGGCAGTGTTCTTCTCACGTGAAGAGATGGAAGCATCGCTTGTGCCGTTCAAGTTTTCGGTTGTGGCCAAGACCTCGTATGGGCGTCCTCCTATTCCAGATATTCGATCTCACCTTATATCCAGATGCGGCATTAAGGATTCCTTTCTAATCAGTGCGCTAGACAACTGGCACTTGCTTCTTCGCTTCAAAAGTCAGGATGACTATCTTCGGGTGCTTCTCCGGGAATCTTTACATGTTTAAGGCAAGCTATTTAGATTTTTCAAATGGTCTCCTCTCTTTAAATTGTCTGAAGAACCTTCAATTATCCCGGTGTGGATCGATTTTCCTGCCTTGCCGGTTAATCTATTCCAGAAGAATTTGCTATCTTCTATTGCGGCTAACGTAGGACCGGTGCTTCAAATCGCCCATGCAACAGAGCTTCTTATTAATACCAAGGCGGCAAGGGTTTGCGTTGAACTGGATCTCCTTAAACCTTGTCCTGACCGTATCTGGATTGGGATGAGGGATCTTGGTGGTTTCTGGCAAGAGGTCTCTTATTTAAATCTTCCCGAATATTGTTCTGTTTGTTGGCGGATAGGGCATGACAGGTAGAAGTGCCGCTCTGTGAAAGACCAGGCTCCAGTTGCTCGGGTTCCTCCAGTCATTAAGGCGGCTCCTGTTCCCACCAAGATCTGGGTTCCCGTGGCGGCCGACGTCCATAAGAACGTGCATGGCGTTCCCATGCACGTTGTAACTATCTTTGCCCATGAGGGGAGCACGTCGACAGCTGTGCATGGGGAGCGTGTGGGGGAGGTTTGTATCACCTCGGGCTGTGGAGAGTTGATTGATTCGCAAGTTCATCAGAGGAAGGATGTTCCTGTTGCTCATGGGGAGAGCTCTCATCAGGATCAGGATGTTCATGGGTGTAATACAGGGGCGGTTCCTATTCAGGGGAGTGCTTTAGCCTTGCATGGCAATCAGCTTGAAGGTAGTCAACATGATGATCACACGGCCCGGATGCCTGTGCAAGTGGTATGGTGGGTGATGCTGAGACTTTGGTTGAAACGGATACTCATGACTATTGTGCAGATGGTTTGGTTCAGTGTCATGGTCGTGGAGATGATCATATGATCTCCCTTGCGACGATGGACAATAGCCTCATGCCTCTCAACTCGGTGGTCTGGTGGATAGACCTCGCAGAGATCCAGTGATAACGAGAGCTCGGGCTCGATCGGAGGAGAGGGGTAAGGACCAGTTTTCTGATGAATAAAGCTATTTTTTGGAATATTAGAGGCATTGGGAATGTTGCCTCGAGAAGGAGTCTTAAAAACTTGGTCTCTCATATTCAGCCATCTCTGGTTGCGGTTTTTGAACCTAAACAGTCGATTGATAAGGCTTGCAGAATTGCGTCATCTATTAAGCTGGATAATTTGTGGAAATATGGATAATGAATCCAAGATCTGGGTGTTTTGGGAGTCTTCTTTATCGTTTGATGTGGTCGAAAAATCTGATCAATATGTTACTCTGGGCCTGCGTTCCACCTCAGCTTTTTCTCTTTATATTACCTGTGTTTATGCATCGTGTGACAGTAGTAGAAGGCGCCTTCTCTTTGAAGACTTGCTGCGCTTTGGTGACTCTGTAGATGCCCCTTGGTTGATTGGAGGAGATTTCAACTGTATTGCTCACCCGTCGGAGAAGCTGGGAGGCTTATTTGGTAACAATTCAGGCATGATTGATTTTAATGCTTTTCTTTCTGCTTCTGGTGTGTTTGATGCTGGTTATATGGGGTCGTCTTTTACCTGGAATAATAATAGGACTGGCAGTAGTAATATTCGAGCTCGGTTGGATCGGGTTTTAATTAATGACAAACTGCAAGATATCTGGCTGAACCTTGTGGTAAAGCATTTGGAGAGGGGCCCGTCCGACCATTGTCCGCTGGAAATTTCCTCTGTCCCCTCCCCCCGTGGTCCGAGCCGTTTCATCTTCCAGAATATGTGGACCACTCATCAATCCTTTCTTCAGGAGGTGGACAAGGTGTGGAAGGGTACAAATGTGTTTCATGTTAATCCTTTGATTTGTCTTCAGGTGAGCTTAAGGAGGTTAAACAACACCTTAAGAACTGGAATAAGCAGTTTTTGGCAATGTTACTCAGATGGTTACTTTGGCGGCTGAGGAGGTGGAACAGATGCAATAGGCTTTTGATGGTTCTCCTACTGAAGATAATAGATCGGCTCTGTCTGCTGCTAATGCATTGCTTTTCCAGGCCTTGAACAGGGAGGAATTTTTTGGAAACAAAAGGCTAAAGTTGACTGGTTATCTAATGGCGACAGGAATACCGCTTTTTACCATGCTACTGTCAAATCCAATAGAAGAAAAAGCTTTATCCACAGACTTAAACTTGTGCCATCTGATGAGTGGTGTATGGAGCAGGATATTCTTAAATCGGAAGCGGTCAAATTTTCCAGGAACTTCTTACAACGGAGCCTCATGAGGTGGATATGGATCTTCTCTCGAACATCCCTTCTATTCTTTCTTCTGAGCAGATTCTGAACTATGTTCTATTCTGTCGCCAGAGGAGATTAAAAGCACTGTCTTTGATATGAATGGCCACAGCGCCCCGGGGCCTGATGGGTTATCTGGGTTGTTTTTTACCCATTGCTGGAATATTGTTGGGGTCGATGTCATTACTGCGGTTCAGGGGTTTTTTGCTGGTTTTGGTCTTCCCAGAGGTCTTTCCTCTTCCTTTATTATGTTGATTCCGAAGGTGGAGATTCCCAAAACTTATAGTGATTTTAGACCGATCACCCTCTGTAATTTTGTGTACAAAATTATCTCCAGGATTCTTTGTGGCCGTCTTACCCTATTTTACCTCAGCTCATCTCGGATAACCAAAGTGCCTTTGTCAAGGGGCGTTTCATTTTGGATAATGTCTCTCTCTCTCGCCACATCTTAAGGATATTCATCGTAAAGTTAGGGGGTCATAATATCATGTTCAAGCTTGACATGGCCAAAGCTTATGACCGCATGGAATGGGACTTCATTATCCAGGTTATGAAAAAGTTTGGTTTCTCCTCGAGGTTCACTTCTCTTTGTTGGCCCTTTTGGTACGGCAGCAAGCCAACCTAGAGGGGGGGTGAATAGGTTTTTCTGAAATCTGAATAGAATCTTAACACAGAAAATAACACTTGAAGATTTGGTTAGTTCAGTGTGATAGAGAGTGCAGTGCGGAAGCAAATAAACAATCACACAAGGACACAGGAGATTTATCCTGGTTCGGCCCTTCCCACATGGAAGTCCTACGTCCAGTCCCCAAGCAAACTCTTGGGATTTCACTAACCAAGGGTACAGTCCCCCTTATGGACCTTACAACACCCTGGATCCCCCACCAGGTCTTCTTCTCTTTCCCGGGCAAGAAGGCAGCCCACTTCTCTTACAGGTAAAGAAGCCACCTCCTGGAACAAACCCCAGTGCGGTTCTGCTAGACACAAACCCCTAGCTGGGTTGACAACTGGTACAACCCCAGTTAGGTTCTGCTAGACACCAACCCCTAGCGGGTTTAACAACTGGTACAAACCCCAGTTAGGTCTGCTAGACACCAACCCCTAGCTGGGTTAAACAACTGATACAGTCCTACAGCTGGACACAGATCTTTCTTAGAAAGATCAGACTGAGAGACCTTACAAGATGAACACTCATGTAAAGCTCACAGTCACAAACTCTCCCCCAGATATACAATAAGCTCGGAGAGAACAGAAGAGAGAAAAAAGAAGACAGAAAGCTCGGAAGCTTGAATGCTTGAGACGCTTGATTTCTTCTTCTTGGCTCGGGCTCTTTCTCTCTTTCCTGAGTGTATGTGGCGTGAAGGTGCTTCTCACAGATGTACACTCCTTCAAAGATATTCAGAAAAGGCTCTTGTTGTTCTTCAGCAATGCTCCATCTTTTATATTGAGCAGCTTTAGATAGATCCGTTGAAGAGATCCGTTGGAGTTCTAGCCGTTGCTCATCTCCTCTTCATTGTCTTAATCAGACTCTGGTGGTCTTCGAGATCTGTCAGCATAGAAGAGTGTTAGCATAAAAGTGTTTATGATAAACGATGCATGGTACTGTGCTTCTGCTACATACTGAAAATAGTAGGTCATATCTTTTGACAAGATTCTGAAATATGCATGCACTTTTTGTCAGAAGATATTTGACTTTTCATTTAAGCGCCAAGCATATTGAAATATAAAGGCATCTGTGTTTGATCAGAATTCATGAAGAAATCGTTATGAGCATGACTTATGAAATCGTTAGGGAACGATTTCTTAACAAATCGTGTGCTCACTTAGCAAGTCGTTGCGCTCACTTATAGAATCGTTATGAGATCGATTTCTTACCAGATCAATGCGCTTAAAGAATCGTTAAGGCCACTTATCAAATCGTTATGGCATCGATTTCTTAACAAAACGTTATGGCTTCTAAAGAATCGTTGCGAATACTTATGAAATCGTTATGGCATCGACTTCTTGCGCTTTACAGAAGAAATCGTTGCGAACACTTATGAAATCGTTATGGCATCGACTCTTGGAAAATCATTTCGGTCACTTAAGGAATCGTTATGGGACGACTTCTTATCAAATCAATACGCTCAAAGAAGAAATCGTTTGGCCACTTATCAATCGTTATTGCATCGCTTCTTAGCAAATCGTTGCGGCGCTTGAACTTTGGCACTTTAAACAAAATCGATGTATATTGATTAAACATCGATTTTATCATTTTAGTGCGCCAAATATTGCATCATGAAAGACTTAGCTTTTGCTATGAGATTGATGCGACACACAGATGAAACAAAATTCAATTCAAGTTACATCAAATTTTATTATCACCAAAATACATAACAAATAGAGAGTGGTTCAACACTCTTATCGGTATGTTGTTGGCGAATTGCTGGTCCTCAGTTATTTTCAATGGGTCGATTGGTGGGTTTTTCAAATCTTCTCGTGGCATTCGGCAGGGTGATCCTTTGGCTCCGATCCTCTTCATCATTGCCTCTGAAGTGCTTAGCCGTGGGCTTTCAGATCTGTTCTCCAGTGGCCGAATCAAGCATTTTAGCGGTCCCCGGGTAGTTTGCAGGTGTCTCATCTTTTATACGCAGTGATACCCTTATTTTTATGAATGCTGGCATCAATGGGGTGAGGATTTTGTTGAAGTTTCTTCAGACTTATGAAAGATTCAGGTCAACAGTGAATGCTAGTAAAGCGGTTTTCACATTTCGGACAAAGTTCGTTCGTGTTTGGCTTCTCGCATTTCTGTTTTGACCGGATATAGACATCAGACGGGGTATACGAAGTATTTGGGAATTCCTTTGAAGTCTGGAAGATTAAAGGTGCAAGACTTTAATTTCTTGTGGATAATGTTACCCGTAAGCTGGCTGGTTGGAGGGCTAACGTCTTTAACAAGCAGGTCGTGCGGTGCTGATCCTTTCGGTTCTCTTGAGCCTCCGGGGTTACTTGGCTAGCTCACTCCCATTCCTAAGTCAATATGTAACCAGGTCAATCGATTTGTGCAAATTTTTTCTGGCAGGGGTCGTATGGGCAGCATCGTCGTCACTGGGTGGCCTGGTCGGCTCTCTAGAGACCTCTGTGGGGGGGCGGACTAAATTTCAGAAATTTTGACTTCCTTCAGATTGCCTTGGCAGCTAAGCAGATCTGGAATATTTTGCATGGTGATTCCCTTTGGTCGAGGTATGCCAAGCAGCGGTTTCTCAAACAATCTCATTTCAGCGATATTTTGGTTCCATTTTCGCTAGGCATCTCAAAACTGATTTTTGCTAAAGCTAAGGAAGTTGTTCTGGCTAATATTCGTTGGCTTGGAGGAGATGGGTCTTCTGTGAACTTTTACAAAGACACATGGATTGTCCTTCACCTCTGATGCATGTGCTCTGGGGCAATCCTTCTCTGGCCAGGAGTCCCACACAATATTATGATCAATGAGATGGTGCTTGATATTAATAATCCGGTCTAGTCTTTCTTGAATGTTTCCCCAAGTTATGTTCATAGCTTGTTGTCTAATAGCCAGGATAAATTCATCTGGGCGGCCACCCCCACGGTAACTTCACTGTTAAATCAGCTTATTACCTGGCCTCTTCCCATGGTGTCTCTCGTACTGCGTGGCTAAACTCTGGCACCATTGCGATTCTCCACGTGCTGCCATGTTTGCTTGGCGTCTTCTTCATCGAGCTGTCCCGATCGATTCCAGAATTGTTGAGTGTGGTGGTGCCGATTGTTTCCATGTGCTCTTGTTGTAAAGCTCATGCCAAGAAAGTTTGGATCATCTATTCATCTTCAGTGATAATGCTAAAGAGTTATGGTCCTGGATTGCTCCTCTATTGAGCAACCATATCAACTGGAGCACTCATGTCACTACCAGATTTTGGAGCGTTCTTTCTTCCACTAGAATTAACTCTCCTTTGTTGTTTGCTGGTATGGCTTCCTGTATTATCATGTTGTGGGAGGTTGGAAAGCCAGATTTTCGGCTCGGATGGAGGGAATTATTCGCCCCCTGGAGGTTATCAAGCGTTCAATTATTTGGGCGTCCGACGTTCCCTGAGATTGTTCAGTTAAAAAGAGAGATCTCTTATCAGCACTCTTCTATTCTTCATTCTTTTGACTTTCAGGTGTCGGCCATAATTAAGCTTCCTGTTCTGGTCAAATGGATGCCTCCGCAGGTGGATTTTTGCCTTAATATTGATGGTGCTTCTAAAGGGAACCCGGGGTACTGTGGTGGGGGGTTTGCATTAGAGACGTAATGGTAACTTCATATGCAGCTTTGCTTTCTTTATGGTTTTGGGAGCAGCATTCTGGCGGAGGCAAGGGCGCTCCATGATAGTTTTCAACTTGCTATTGATCGTCAACTTCAGATTTCGGTGGCTGTTCTGATTCTGCTACTATTTTGCATGCTATTGATGCTGGGCGTGTTCCCCACTGGTCAGTATTTCCTTGGTGGCGTGGGATACTACATATGCTCCAAGTATTAAAACCGGCTTAAGCACACTTTTCGGAGGGTAACCAGGTGGCCAATTCTTTAGCTAATTTCGCCTGTAGCAATGCTTCTAGCTTTCTTTTTTCGGAGTTGTCATCTCTCCCCTTTGACAAGTCCCTTATCGTAGACAAGGCTGGGCTTCCATGCTTTAGGGAGTGATCTTCTTGTTTGTACTTGGGTGGGACCCCTGCTGGTGATCTGTTTATGATGTCGGGTGTCTTCCTCATTTCCATTTCAATAATATTTACCCCTCTGGTGCTCGCCGAGTGGAGTGAGAACACTTCCTCCTGCTGGGAGGGGTGCACTCTGCTTGTCGCTGACCCTTGGTGGCTTTTGGTTAAAAAAAAAAAAAGATGATTATAGGGTTTCATAAAATTCCTACGACTATATGATGACTGGTGTTTCAGGTATTAGCACTATTGTGTATAACTGTGTTATTGTGAAACCTGTTTAAAGGAATTTAGAGATAATTATGCCTGAATCATGTTTTATTGCTAAAATTATTTTACAGATCTGAAAAATATGGAAAATTGAGCATGTGATATGTTTATTGTTGGAACCTGCTAATAAAAATTTCATGTTTGTTTTTAAACAGTAGGTACTGTATGGATTTAAATGAGAAAATGATCATGTTAAGCATGTCAAGTTAATTGTGTGTGATTCAGTTATGAACAGCATGCTTAGGATTGTATTAGGATTAATTTGCATTGCGAAACAACAATAGCATGCTTGTAAACTGATCCCTGTATTTATATGTAAATGATGCATGTAAGCATATAGATTAGTACATGTGTATCATGTGAACGTGTGACTAAATGATAATGTGATAAATGTGCCGTTAGTGACACTACTACACCATAGAGGGCTGTGGAACCGTACTGTAGTAAAGTCCCTATCGGAAGGTTCATGTGTGTGATATCCTATGGGCAATTAGGATGAAATCCTGGAGGTGGACAAGTACCACTAGTTAGGGTGGAGAGGGCTTCTCCGGTTCTACGCAGTTAACCAAGATCTATCACTGTGTTGCCTAGGTGATAGGTATTGAATGTGTATATGTGTGTCCTTCTAGTGGTGGTTTGGACTATGTGTCACGACAACTAAGTGAAAAATGTGAATATGTGTAAGTGAGCTTGTGAAATGTGCAATGTGTAAATGAGCATGTGAATTTGTTAAGTGAATGAGTTAGTATGTGAACAATTGTAAATTTATGTGATTATGTTAGTCAAAAGCAAGTAAAATGTGAGTATAAATGTGATAAATGCATGTGAAAGTGATTAGAATTCATGCTATGTGCTATTTACTTCATACTTAATTCCATGTTCTAAATTGGTAGAATTGTTCCATGATAGGGATAATGGTTGAATTGTAAATCATGTTATAAGATGTGTGTGGAAAGCAGTGCAGGATATTGTGTTATCTGTTTATGTTTATAAGCATGTATCATGTGATTTAGTGCTATACGTTTTCCATGCATAATAGTTTAGATCGTATGAAGCATGCAACATGTGTTACTTCTCATCTTAAAAGTCAGCATGTGCATATGACATGTGTAAGGGTGTTGTGCATAGATTGCTTGCTGGGTCTATTTAGACTCATACTGCTTCGGCGTACAGGTGTGGTAGGTGTCTCCACTTCTGAGGAGGAGATTGTTAGGAGCGACTCCGAGCGCGAGGAGTAGCTTTTTTATGGACGCGATCCATTGGCTTTTCATTTTATAGTATGTAATCTGGAATTATGAAATTCATTTGGACAATGTAATCTTGTTTTGGAATTGTAACCGTGGACATATGTATTTCTTTTAAATGCTATATGGACTGTGGATAGAATGTTGATGATGGAATAAGATTAGTATGTTTATTTTCCGCTGTACTCTTATTTTCATGTGCATATCAGCCTATTGTTTAGTGTTGGGTCAATGTCCCACTGTGACGGCGTTCATTATACCGACGTGGATTGGTATAATCGTAACAGTGTAAGGAGGGTTGTTATAAGGCACGTGTGTTGTTGTGCTCGGGGTTTGTCCCCGTACTTGTGTACTGTCGAGGTCTGTGTCGTCTTCCTGGACACCCACACTCCTGTGTTTGGTTGTGTACGTCTGGCTGAGGGAAAGACGGCAGAGGGCAACGACTTGTGAGATTTATGTTAGTCGTTGTAGCGTGCTCGTGGTTGGGGGTACGGAAACTAGTAGACTACTGGTCCCCAGCTAGTCCTGTGATTCCAGTGCCTCACTTTAGGGAGCTCAGGTCGGAGTCCCTAAAGGTGCCAGGCGTGGACCTGCACTGTGTAGTCTGCAGGTGTGGTGTTGGTTGGTCTCCACTGTTCTTTGGCTTGTGGTTGTGGAGCTGCAGTTGGACCTTTCGTCCGTGACTGCGAGACTGAGAGGTGGTTCTTTGTTGTGTTGTCCGGGTTGGATACTGACGTCATGAACCAGTAGTCCGTTCCCGTGTGGTGGCGTCGTTCTTTCCGTCTCGTGCTTTGCCCTGGTTGTGGTTTGTGTGATGAGTTGTTGATTGAGGTTTGACCCGTTGTGGTGTGCCCTGTGTTGGCACCGTTGTAATTGTGATTCCATGATGGTACACCTCAGTAGTAGGTGCCTGTACCCTTCGTGGGTAGCTTTGTGTTGTGGTACATTATGTACCAGTCCCTTCAGGTGTAGTGGTGGACTTGTGTTCCGTGAAGGTCAAATGGTGTGACCTTTCACACGTTGGTTGTACCCTTCCTTGGATAAGCTTCCGATTGTGGTTTAAGTGTGTGGTCGATTGGCTTGCTGATGCCAGTCCTGTTACCCTCTGTGGAGGTTGCCTGTGAAGCTTGTAGCTTAGGTGACCAGTTATTGTAATGGTTTACTTGTAAGGCTTGTGGCCTAGGCATTTCTGTTGTTGGGGCGGACTAGTGCACTGTGCTAGTCCTGTTTTTCCTCTTTTTCTTCCGAGGACTATATGTTTGCTGATATATTTATGTTTTAATTATAGTTTATATTATTATTGTGAACATAATATGGTTGGCTATCAGTGTTGCCAGTGAGACCCTCTGGGGTTGAGGTCTCTTAGTTTCGTGTGTTGTTTTTGGGAGATCCCTACTGAGCCGGTGACTTGTGAGGCTCACTTCCCTACAGTTCCTTTCAGGGCTTGCTGTGTTTGGGCTTGCAGTGCGTTGCGACAGACTTGTACCACCATCAGTAGAGTTAGTCGTGTTGTGTGAGCTTGTGCTCCCTCGGGGTATGCCCCAGGTAGTTGAACTTTTCTATTGACATGTAATATTGTATGGGACAGTTGTAAATTGTTATATATAGTATGAGCACATGTACTTTCTTGTGTCTTATACTGTTGTGTGTTGTCTTTTATATTCTTACTGGACACGTGTACGAGCTATCCCTTGCGAGACTTCGGTCTGATCGCGGGAGGCGGACTTGGATATGGAGCCTTATTGGGCATAATATCTAGGGCCGTTACACAAACTCTTGGATTTCACTACCAGGGTACAATCCCCCCCAGGATATACAAACCCCCAGCTCCCCTTTGGTCCTCTTCCTTTCCGAGTAGGAGGAAACTCACTTCTATTACAGGTCAAGAAGCCACCCTCCTGGAACAAACCCCAGTGCGGTTCTGCTAGACTTAAAAGCCCAGCTAAGTCGTTAATTATGTTAAGTATGTTATAAAGGTATGTGATTCCATATGTGTGGTTATGTGCATTATGATGCGTTGCCATGGAGGCCATGAGATGGCCAATGACAGGCAAGGTTATAATGTGGATCCTGTGTTTAATGGTGTGTTATTGCTTGGAGGTCACGTAGCGACCAGTGATGAGCCGATTATGTTAAATGTGTTGTGATATAAGTTTTACCAGGGTGTTAAGTGATCGGCGTAGTTTGTGTGCTTGCCGAGTTTGGTGGTCCGGCGCCTATTTCGGAATGCCTCTCTAGTCAGGTACCCCAAGTTTTATGTGAGTCAGACACGTTAGTGCTCGGGGTTGTCCCGGTACTGTGTGTATCATCGAGGTCTGTGTCGTCTTCCTGGACACCCTCACTTCTGTGTTTGAGTTGTACGTCCGGCTGAGGGAAAGACGACAGAGGGCAGCGACTTGTGTTTGTGGGTGTGCGGTTGCTTGTAGCGCGCTCGTGGTTGGGGGTATGGACACCAGTAGACGTCACTGGTCCCCAGCTACTCTAGTTTTCCAGTGCCTCACTTTAGGGAGCTTAGGCCAGAGTCCCTAAAGGTGCCAGGCATGGGCCTACAGTTGTGTGTGCTCTGTAGGTGTGGTGTTGGTTGGTCTCCACTGTTCTTTGGCTTTATTGTGTGGTTGTGGAGCGGCAGTTGGACTTTTCGTCTGTGACTGCGAGACTAAGAGGTAGTTCTTGTGCTGTGTTGTCCGGGTGGGATACTGCGTCATGAACCAGTAGTCTGTTCCTATGTGGTGGCGTCGTTCTCTTCGACTCGTGCTTTGCCAGCGGTTGTGGCTTATGAGTGGTGACTCACCGGTTGTGGTTTGACTCGCCATGGTGTGCATTGTAGGAGGCACAATTGTGTTGTGGTTTTGTGTGTGGTGGTGGTTTTTCGTGGTATCTCGTGGATTTAGGTACCTCCCTGTACCCTATGTGGGTTGTTGGCTGTTGTGGCACACGGTGTGCTAGCCTTTTCAAGTGTTGAGGTGGTTTAGTTTCTGTGGAAGTCGCGTTGTGTGACCTTCCATTTGTGGTGTTGTACCCCTGTGTGGGTAGTCCTCTGATGTGTTTTCTATTGTGGGTATTGTGGTGGACTAACCTTTGTGGTTAGCCCCGTTACCTTTCGTTGGTTGTTGGCTAGTGTGGCCTTGCTTCACTCGTTCGTTTTGTGGGGGATTGGCTCTTTGTTGTCAATCTTGTTACCGTCGATCAGTGGTTGGTTTATATGGTTTGTGGTGTGGTTCTTTCAGCTGCCGTGGTGGACTGGTGTGTCTACACTAATCCTGTTGCTTCTTTTATTTCCTGTAAACCGTGACAACTAGTGTGTTCTTATTTAATGCAGTTCCATTATATTTATTGTTAGTACATTTTACTTCTGTAGTGCTTTAGTTAGCATTGCCAGTGAGACCCTTAGGTCATGTTTGGTATCGGGATACATTGGGTGCAGAATAGGTGTAAGTCATTCTAGAATAAGTTATTCTTATTCTCTAACCTGATATCATTTGGTATTTGCTAGGTTAAATCCAATTTCAATTTTATTCTCCATTTGGTGGAAACACGGATGGCAATGGGGATATGTCATTTTTTGTGACCATGTTACCCTTACTATCCCTACTAGCGAGGGCATCCACCATTCTATGTTTGGTAACAGTTAAGTGAATAATAAGAATAAGTATTAAACAAACATAAAACCTCAGAGTGGATTAAACAAACATAAAAAAGCATATTTGTTTACATGGTGAAAAGTAAAGAAAAAATTTGTGGACATGGGAAATTTTTGACGCCCCTAGGGCGGATTAAACAAACATAAAATGGAATATTTGTGTACATGGTGAAAAGTAAAGGAAAAATTTGTGGACTTGGGAAATTTTTTAGGCCCTTGAGGTGGATTAAACAAACATAAAAAGGAATATTTGTGTGCATGGTGAAAAGTAAAGAAAAAATTTGTGGACTTGGGAAATTTTTGAGGCCCCTAGGGCGGACATCATCCTTTCATTATTAACATTAGTACTTAGACAAAATTAGAAAAATTTGAAAACTTTTGGATCGAAAGTCATCTTCTTTTCGGTAAAGTTCACAGGGACTTAGACAAATTTCTAACACTCATATATATCTATATGTGTATACATTTTCCTTACACAGCTAAAGCATGCTCGCATAGTACTTTGTGGTGCATGTAAAAAATTTTTGCCATATGATGTACCTAATTGATAACTACACATCACAAAATCATAGCATGTCTATTTGCGCACCCATTGTTATTATTTTAACACACGAAGAAGAATGATGAGAACTAAGCAAGTCTTCTCATTGCACATATAACAAAATTACACATAGTTGACATAGTATAAGAAAAGGAAACTGATCCTCACACAAACATGGCACATAATTACACTGAATTGAATAGTACAAGAAAAGAAAACTGATCCTCGCACAAACATGGCACATAATTACACTAAGTTGACATAGTACAACAAAAGGAAATTGATCCTCACACAAACATGGCCTACTATTTACTTGTCAGACATATGTAACTTTTTGAATGAGTCTAACAGTCGATCACATAATCCTTCTTGCTGTCGACTGCAAACTTCTCTTTTTCAAGCAAAGTATGAAACTCATGGACCGAATGCATTCCTTTTTCCTCTTCCCCAACTTGCGTACTTCCACTGTTGCACAAGTCTGTTACCCATTGAAAGAAGCCACAACCTAACCGGTGATCATCAGCCTACCAGGTAAATAATTATTCACTGTTTATAAGTTCAGAAAAAAAATCACATAAATCAAAAGGATTATCCATATGAAATACTTACTGTAGATTGAGGGAAAACATAGAAACTCCTCCCATAAGACTTTGAAGTATTTGAAGTGCGCTTTCGACAGTGTCTCTTCCCACAAGGACATTGTAGGACCTCATCAACCCACATGTAAATTTTACAAGGATTGCCAGATTTTGCCTACATAAAGTGATAAGTTATGTATGCCAAGAAACGACAAGTACTAAATTGGATGATGACTTAACTCACCAACAATGTGCAACAATAGTAGGGACGTTGTGGATTCACACTACTATGTGACACGCGAGTAATACACCACCCTGCTCCGCACTCACAAACAATACCATTGTCTTTTCTGTCCACACTTCCTAGTGGTGAGACCATGGATGAAGATTTCCTAGATGAAATGACACGGTACAAGGTGGAGACCTTAATTAAGATGTCCAAAGTTGTATATTGAAGGAAATGGGCTCAGTTGGGTAGTAGTGTGGCATCAAAGAAATGCTTGGAAGTAAGACACAAGCATCCTGACCAACCACGGAAGGTTGTTCAAGTACTATAGTGGTTGCCAGGAAAAATTGGCCATCCTTCATATAGTAGAGAGTAACACCATGGTTGGGGTTACTAGTGTCATACCTCCCAATTAAGCATTCTTCTCATATATGCTCATTCCCATCATCATTGCCCATATCACAAGTAACCTGCATAAAGAGCTAATGACATACAACAAATAAAATCTAATTACAAACATCTATGAAGTAGATAGTAACATGTCAACATCTAAATAGTATCAAGTGCCATCAGTGTATCACAACATCTACAAAATATCAAGTACTACCAGTGTATCATTGTATCAACCATAATATAGATACCCTTCACCACCTGCAGCACCAAAAAAAAAAGATGAACCATGTGTTGGCTGGTCACCAAATTCAAGGTTATAGCCCTGTTCTCATATAGGCATGACCCTCATGCCACAAAAGTACCTGGTCATATCTACATTGTAGTTAAGGCAAAATACTACATTGAAATCTATGAAAAGTAAAGAGGATGGTTACTCACAAAATGAACATCACATAATCCACGAAATGCACAGAAAAATCTCCATGACTATGAAATGAAACAAAGTAACAACATACATGCCACCGAGAAATGGAATTTGTTCAAGCCACAAAAAACACACAAACTATTCATAACTATCAGGTGCATATTAACATGTAGTATTGTACTTAACATGAAATTACATAGAACTGTTGTTCGTGCAAACATCGTCTTGTAAATCCCCACTATCTCCGTATATAGGTGCCCTGCACATATGGTCGGATATGCCATTAGGATAAATTCACATCATTTCCCAATTACAGTGTTACAAGTGATTGTGTTCAGCAAATACCCTCGAGCAGTGTGTTGTATCCATAACCGGGTGACCAATTCATTCCGAAATTTGTCCCCCCTGGCAGCTCACTTCGATGCACGTGGTCATCCTGTTGGACATCCTCATCTCCTTCCATCAGTTCATCGCGTTGTCCTCGACGAAATATGTAGTCAAGACCTCCTTCCATGTGTATGAAATTATGGAGGACACAACAGGCCATAGCAATTCTGGCTTGAGTCTTAATTGGGAAGTTGCGACGTTTTACCAAAATGGTAAAATGTGCTTTCAGCACACCGACTGCACGCTCAACAACATTACGAAGTTGTGCATGTCTATGGTTGAATAGGTCATTTTTACTCCTATATCGAATTCGGGTGTGCCTAGTAGAGTTGTACTCAGAGAGATGGTACCTGATGCCACAATAAGGTGCTAGAAATTGGGGAGTGTTTGCATAACCAGCATCCACCAAGAAATATTTACCTAGTCAGCCATGTGATATTTTATCCTAAAAAAATGGAATCATGCATTTCATATATCATCAATTGAACTATGAACATATTACCTTGGGGTACTTTGAAACCTCCACTCTCAAGTGCCCACCTCAACACTCACATATCAGCTGCGGAGCCCTCCCATCCAACGATCACACTTCTGAATATCATATCAAAATCAACACATCCCATCACATTTTGTGATGTTTCACCTTTTCGATTTCGGTATCGAGGTTGGTCAACCAAAGGAACTTTGGCGGAGATATGAGTCTCATCAATTGCAACAATAGCATTCTACGCATCATACAAGAAATGTCATCCCGTGTTGTAAATGGAAATGAATCATGCGATCACCTTGAAGAAAGGGTAGAACTTTAGATCATGCCGAATCTTCTGATGCACAAGGCTATCTTCGATGGGCATCTTTATGTAATCACGTCGTATTGCTAGCACTCCCATGAGGACATTATTAAAATGCCTACTGATGGTCTCACTAGAATGTTGAAACCATTCTCTCAACAGCCTATTACCAATCCCATGCCCGACCTCTAACAAGAAGATGGCCAATTGTTCCGTGGCAGACATATTTTTGGTGTCTTGTAAGACACCATTTTCTATTAGTTTGTCCCTCAATTTCACAAACATGCTTGGGTGGGGTGGATGTGGAAAGAAGAATATGATCTACCTAAATGCCCAGACATAACCTCTTTAACCCATCTATGACCTTGTCCCTCAATAGTATGCATTGGCCTACCGGGTGCCGGACTAGATACCGGTGGTATGCAGAAGGATTAGTGTATCATCCACCTTCTCCCAGTAGTCTTCCTCATCCATGAAAATTTGTAGAAATTGAGCAGTGGGAGCAGTATTAAGATCCATTAAACTGAGGGAAACCTACTATGAAAAATCACATATAATGAAGAATGAGTACATGAAGCATGTAACCACGGAAATGGAAGGAAATTCCATGTCAGATGATTGATGTACTATGCTAATTTGTCATGTATGTTCAGAAAAATTAATTAACTTATAGAGATATAATGTAATTTCTACAAAATGGATATGAAGAAAAGGATATGAAAGACATGAAGCATGTAACCATGGAAATGGAAGCAAATTCCATGTCAGATGATTGATGTACTATGCCAATTTGTCATGTATGTGCAGAAAATTTAATGAACATACAGAGATATAATGTAATTTCTACAAAATGGATATGAAGAAAAGGATATGAAAGACATGAAGCATGTAACCATGGAAATGGAAGGAAATTCCATGTCAGATGATTGATGTACTATGCTAATTTGTCATGTATGTGCAGAAAATTAATTAACATACATAGATATAATGTAATTTCTACAAAATGGATATGAAGAAAAGGATATGAAAGACATGAAGCATGTAACCATGGAAATGGAAGGAAATTCCATGTCAGATGATTGATGTACTATGCTAATTGTCATGTATGTGCAGAAAATTTAATTAACATACAGAGATATAATGTAATTTCTACAAAATGGATATGAAGAAAAGGATATGAAAGACATGAAGCATGTAACCATGGAAATGGAAGGAAATTCCATGTCAGATGATTGATGTCGAGATATAATGTAATTTCTACAAAATAGATATGAAGAAAAGGATATGAAAGACATGAAGCATGTAACCACGGAAATGGAAGGAAATTCCATGTCAGATGATTGATGTACTATGCTAATTTGTCATGTATGTGCAAAAAAATTAATTAACTTATAGACATATAATTTAATTTAAACAAAATGGATATGAAGAAAAAGATATGAAAGTCATCACATGTAACCAAGACGGCTTAGAATCCAACCAAGCCGAAGATGTACTGGAAGGCCAAGGAAGATGCACCGGTCATCCAACCCCTTCATTATATGTATGGCCTTGTACAACAGGTGATCCGGTATATCATCCACTTTCATTAATTGGTCCAATGTAGAAGAAACTGGGGGAGCAACACTCTTCTAGAGCTCAAGGGCCTCTTTCTGAAGGGCTAGCCTCTCCTCTCCTAACTTAACAATCTTTTCAAGTGAATCATTGCATTAATCTGATAAACGTCTTTTTTTTCTTCTTGATGTTTGTGCAACAGTAGCAGTGTTGTGTGGTGTGCTGTTGGGGGTGGGGGTATGATCAGTAGTATGGGGTGGTATGTCTTCAGTCAAAGTGGTTGCTGGTTGTCAAGAGGATTAAGATCACCATCATTTTGGATCATGTCAAATAATAGGTCATCATCATCCATGTTAGGTTCATCACGCTGGTCCAAGTAAGATTTGCCAAAGTCCCCTGCACCTAGGTCACCCCTTGCCATTGAAGTGGAGGTAATAATGTGCATTTGGTCCATGAAATTAAAGGACTTTCCTTTCAGAGTCTTGTAATATTTATTAATCTGAAAAAAATCACATTTTCTATGTCATGTGTTAGATGAGATGAAATATGGACACTACTTATGTAGGATATACACATACCGCGAACATTTCCTCCCAAGCATCTTCCGAAGGTGGCACTGGCATGTTTTTTCGTCATCTCAACCCCAACCAGACCTGCTCTTAAGATTAAGGTACATATCATACCATTTTTTCAGGTTCTTGAACCTATTTTTCAAGTTAGAGAGTGTGTAAGACAATTGTGTTTTCTCAATGAACTTCCGCAGTGCCATCCTCCAAGCCTCTTTTGTAAATGTCCCATTTACGAACCCATCATGCCGGACTTCGTGCTCAACTAAGATGTCTACCAGTACTTGATCACCATCCTCTCTCCAATTAGGGACCCATCCCTTTGTTTGTGTGGCCATTCTTTTGTGATGAAAAAATATGTGAGCGAACACCCAGTATGAAAAAACTAAAAAGAATATGTAATATACGAGTTGAACAGTGGAAATAAGAAAACATATCATTATTTTACACATGACTTTATAACAACCATCGTGAATATGAAAATGTAGATGAATACAAATGAAACTTTCAGTACATCTGTTTATATATACCAAAATGCCTACTGCAAGTAGGGTACCACATTGAAGCATGAAACTGTAGAACCAAGTAGATGAATGAACATGGTTGGAATATGACCTTATTAGTGAACTATACCTTGACGTCCAAGAATACACAGTCGATGTCCGTGCCCTGTAACACAATGGCCAAACCACTGACAGTAAAGGGGAAGGAGTTAAAGCAATGTCTGACGATGAGGAGCCGTTAAAGGGTTTTCTACACACAAAGGAAGAAGACGATGGAAGAGGGAAGGAATGCCGAGGACTAAACAGATGCTGTGTGTGGCCTCGAACAAGAACATAATGGCCAGTACACTAATAATAAGGGGACGGAGTGAAAGTAGTGTCTCACGATGATGATCCGTCGACGGTTTTTTTGTACATAGAAAGGAAGAAGAAGATGGAAGAAGGAAGAAGCTCACACCGTTCGATGATGGTGCCTTGGGAAACGGCCTCGCGGAGGCGCTCGCCGTGGTATAGGAGAGCGATCGGAGGCGTCAAACTATTTTCGACGCCGAAGAGCAGTCGCTATGATGTAGAGAGAGCCGGGGATCTTCCACCACCACAGTCGTTCAGCAGAGCAGTCACTGTGGAGGGAAGACGAGAAGCCTAAGACAATGGAAATGGGAGAAGGAGAAAGAGAGCCAAGGCACGAGAGGGGCAAAAGTGGTGGTGGTGGGGGGGGGGATGCAACGTTGCCTCGGGAAGGCACATTCGGGGATGGCAATGGGGATACGCCATTCCAGGAGTCCCCATGGAATGACTTATCCCTAGTATTATCCCAGGTTTTAGCAGTATTCCCATTCCCTTATCCCCCCTTATTCCTGTAAACAGTAACCATAACAAACGAAAAATAAGGATATGACCCCACTATTCCCGCCCTATCTCGATACCAAACATGGGCTTGGGGGTTGAGGACTTGGTTCCTTCCTTCAGTTGTTGGTTGTGGTTGTTTTTAGGAGGTTCCTACTGAGCCTGTGACTTGTTGAGGCTCACTCCCCTACAGTTCTTTTCAGGGCTTGCCGTGTGTTTGGCTTGCAGCGGCGTTGTGGCAGACTTGTACCACCAGCATATGAGTTATAGTCGTGTTCAGTGTGAGCTTTGCTCCCTCGGGGTATGCCCCAGGTAGTTGTACTTTTCTCTTGGACATGTAATAATGTATTGGGACAATGTAATTTGTGGAATGAGTATAATTACTTGTACTTTCTTGTATATTATACTCTCATGGTTGTCTTTTATATTCTTACTGGACACTTGTATGTGATATCCCTTGTGATACTCCAGTCCGATCGCGAGAGGTAGACTTGGATATGGAGCCTTATTGGACATAAATATCCAGGTTCTCTACAAGAATAGTCCTGCGGACATTAATGCAAATAGGAACATGTTAGACTAGGAAAGTCTTCTGACAGATAGCCCATACTCTTATGTGCAAGTCTGTGATTTCTATTGACATCCAGATATGTTATGTAACGTCGCTTATTTTCGGATCCTTTTTGGATCGTGTGTGTTGTGGTTGTGATGGCTGTTGCAAGGCCAGTGTGGTGTAGACGCGTGGTGTGTGTAGGTGTGGTGCAGGTTAGGTCCCGAAATGAAATAGGACCTGCTGCAGTTGAGTAGGAATTGGCGGCCAGGGGTGGTCGTTGACCTGTTGGCATCCAGGTAAGTTGCCGTTGACTGCAAGATCTTGGCGGCAGGGGATATGGACGTTTAGGGTGGCGGTTGTCTTTGGCGGCAGAGTGGTTGACGCCAACCTGAGAATTCTGCAGGTTAAAGGGTCACCTGAGAGCAGGTTTCCCACCTATCTCTCTCATCCCCTTGCCCTAGCTTCGCGTCCCCGTGTTTCTAAAGCCTCCAACAGGTACTGAAGGGCGGTTGGAGGATCGTGGAGCATGTGGCGTTGTCGAATCGGACAAGGAAACACCGTGGCATGGTGCAATTCCCGTGGGAGCTCGCGGAGGGTTCGGTGTGAACCGAGAGAATTCGGAGGGTTTGGGCATGTTCTGAGGTAGGGAACGACCCTTGTAGTTCTTATAGGTTGTAATAGAATAATTAGAAAGCATGAAACTGCATAAAAATGGCAACTTCGGGTCATGGTATTCATGCGGGGTTCTAAGGGTGGTTTGATGGAATTTAATGGTTAATTCATGTAGTTTAAATCTTAAATGATGCATGTTTGGCTTGGAAAATAGTTTCCTCATGTTTTCTCGTTGCTTTGATGATTGTAAAACCTGTAGAATTAGTTTAGGGTTTCTGCAGGAACTGGGGTTGAAGAGCTTAGCGTCAACATCGATTGACGCCAGGTTCATCACCCGGGATATAGACGGCCAGATCCATTGCCGTCTACTTCCTATAAGTGGCAGTCGATGCTGCCGCCAACTTGTGCATGCAACCATGCAGTGTGGTTTACGTAGCTTTTCTGGTTATGAATATTGTGTGTTTGTGTGTGTGCATGGCGATGACCGGTGTGAGCCAGTGCATTTGATATGCTCTTGGAGCATACTGATCATGTAATGGGCATGTTTTACGTAAATGATGTGTGATGTACGTAATTGCTTTACGCAGTATGTGTGGTGCGTTGGCACCCGTGGCACTCTTGGAGTGCATTGTCCATGTGTTGGACATGTGGTTTACGTGGAAGACGTGTGGTACACC